>JANHAO010027210.1:0-10895 GCA_026873985.1 Saraca asoca | reverse complement strand
GAATGTAAGAAAAACATACCAAGATCTCAGCATTAAATCTTCAAGTTGCAGCCCCTTTGGACTGGTTACAACATTAGCCCTCCATAGAGGCTGAAAATGAAAAGAAAAATGGAAGAAAGGAGGGAGAGCAGAAGCTGCTCTCTGCCTCCACAAAAATACAGCAAAAACACAATAAAAAAACTTAAGCCAAAATGTAGCAAAAGGTCTTCTACAAATTGGTTCTACTCGGGGAAAGAGGAGGGGACAAGAAAGCTTATTTTTGCAGGATGCTTTCTGCCATTTGCTGCCTTGTCTATCCTTTGCGTGCTCAGCCAACTTTATAAGCTACTTCCTCTTCTTTTTCTTCTCATTTCAAGTCTCCAGCTGGCTGCTTAATTTTTGGAGCAAAGGGTGCTCCAATGGGCTTTAGTTGGATGCCAATTGGGGCCAAGAAAAACCAATTCTGCAGGCCCATTTCTTGCAGTAGATCTGCCTCTCTGTTGTAGTCTAATTTTGACACCCAAAATGATTCATTCAGCTCAGGAAACCTTCATTAAAGTTGTGTAATTATGTCTTAGCTTCCAAATGGGCTTCGTTTCACCTCAATTCGACCTTCCTATCTCGAGATATTGTCTTCTGAATGCATGAAGGTCGGATGCCCAGGGACAGTATTCTGATAGTACATTTATCTCCAAATCAGATAATAAAATGATAGATTCAGCTCTTACAATCTTCATGAGAGTTGTAAAGCTATCTCTTATCTTTCCTACAAGACAAAAATCACATCAATTGAATAAGTATAGCTCAAGTTATGCTAGAAATATAGAAACTGGTCAATTCAGCTGAATTATGCAGAAATTTCCACAATGAACCAATTGACACAAATTCACAAATACACTCTAACTTAGCTGAAAACATGCAATTTAAGACCTTAAAATACTAAGTATGAGGAAAAATAAATGTGTCAAATATTGTGTTATCAAGCCTCCCTTTCCTTGTTGAATTTTCACCTTGTCACCATCCTTTTTAGATCCACTACCAGTGTCAACACTCACACTATACAATGTTGCACTTTACTTTTATATACACAGTGAGGTAACTAAGTTGATCACCAAGACTAGCTTAGTAAAATAGCCTTTTCTACAAATTGAATTACTTTACTACATACCTCCTTAATTCAAAGTGACATACACCCCCTTAATTCAGATTGCTCAAAGTATCTAATCCTATCATCTGTTTTAGCTTCTCCAATCTTTTAGGCTTTAATGGTTTGGTCAAAAGGTTTGCTAGCTAGTCTTTAGATTTGCAATAAACAACTTCAATCTTTTCTTTATCTATCCAGTCCCTCAGAAAATGATATTTTGTTTCTATATGCTTGCTCCCTTCCATGTGAAATAGGGTTTTTAGCTATATTGATTGCTGATTTATTGTCTACATATAGTCTCATAGGCTTCATGATTCTCGTATTAATCTATTCTAAGACACTTTGCAACCATATAGCTTGGCATGCTCCAACAAATGCAATTGCATATTCAGTTTCACAACTTGATAAAGCAACTATGGACTATTTCTTTGAGCACCATAAGAAACAAGCATTACCAAATTGAAACAAATACCATGTTGCTCTCCTCTTATCATCTTGATCCCTATACCAACCACTATCTGCAAAGCCCACTATCTCACCTCCATAACAATAAATGTTATTAGCAAATAACAATCCCATATCACAACTGCCTTTAATATATTTAAGTATTCTATTGGCTGCCTATAGATGAGAAACATGTGGATCTTCCGCAAATCTACTTACTAGGCTTACATCATAGGAGATGTCTAGCCTAGTGTTGTACAAATATCTCAAGCTTCCCACAATCTGTTTATACAGGGTAGGGTCTATTACATTGTCACTGCCTCCTCTTGTTAACTTTGTGCCAGTATCTACTGATGTTGGAGTTGTGTTGCAATTGTGCATATTGAATCTCTTCAGCACATTAGTTGCATATTTTCTTTGATTCATGACTAGCCTTTTTGAAGTTTGAACAAATTCAATCCCAAGTAAGTAAGATAGTAGCCCTAAATTAGTCATCTCAAACTCTTGTTTTAGTTTTGTCTTGAATTTCTTTATTTCTTCCTCATTATTCCTAGTTAAAAGCATATCATCTATATAAAGACAGACAATTAAAGTAGTCATGTTGTTAATGACTTTTATATACAAGGCATACTCACTTGTGCATTTTTTAAAACCAATTGAGTAAAAAAGCTATCAATCCTCTTGTTCAGGCTTGAAGGGGCTTGCTTCAAGCCATACAAGGCTTTCTTCAACCTATACACTTTGTTCTTGTTACCAGCTTTCTCAAAACCAAGAGGCTGCTTGACATTGACCTCTTCTTCCAAAGGGCCATTGAGAAAGGCAAATTTTACATCAAGTTAATGAAGCCTCCATTTATTGTCCTCTACAATAGCTGTTACAAGTCTCACAGTCTCTATCCTGGCCATTGGAGACAAATTTCCTAATAATCTTGCCCAGGCTTTTGCAAAAATCCCTTTGCAACAAGTTTGGCTTTGAATTTTTCAATGCTCCCATCTAGTTTCATTTTTGTCCTGTAAATCCATTCGACAGCTATGGGTTTCTTATTTTTAGGTAATTCTACCAATTCCTAGGCTTGGCTTCTCTCTATTAAGTCTATCTTTTTCTCCATAGCCTAGATCCAAGCATTTGTCTAAATGACTTCTTTAAATTCAACATAAGATACATCTACAAATAGAGCCATGTGCACAAGATCTCCATTTTCAATTACTGCATTGTCTAGAAAAATTTCAAAATTTCTTAGTCTCATTGTAGCTGCTTGTTTCTTTGAGGTCTCTAAGAAATTTTTTGCTGTCCATTATCTACATTTCTACCTTGTTGAGCTTCTTCTTGTACTGCTCTTTCAATTTCAATGTCAATCTCCAATAACAAAGGACTTGTTCTTATATTACTTGTTGGCCTTCTTGCCATTCCCAAGTTCTAGTCTCATAAACAATCACATCTCTATTCATGATAACTTTGTTTGTAAAGGGATTGAATAGCTTATACCTCTAGTAGGATGATACCCTACAAATATAGCTTTCACACTTCTGTCATCCAGTTTTTTTTTCTTTCTTCTGGTATATGAGCAAAACACAAAGATCCAAACACCTATAAATGGCTCACATTTGGATTTCTTCCGGTCCAGGCTTCTTCAAGGGTCTTGAGCTCTAATATCTTTGTACGACACCTATTAAGTAGATACACAACACATGATGTTGCTTCTCCCCCAAAACTCATTAGGTAAGGATTTGGTTTTCAACATACTTCTTGCCCTGTTCATAATGGTTCTATTCCTCCTTTCTACAGTGCCATTGTGTTGTGAAGTGTAGGTAGCTATCACTTCATGTAAAATTCCTTCCGATTTGCAAAATTCATTAAACTCCTCTAAGTTGTATTCACCACTTCCAACTATCCTTAGTATCTTGATGAAGTTGCCACATTATTTTTCAACTAAGGACTTAAAAGTCTTGAAGGATTGGAGGGCTTCTGACTTATGTTTCAGGAGGTAGATCCATATTTTTCTGCTGTAATCATCAACAAAGGTTATAAAATAACTATTTTTTCCCAATGATAAAGTCTTGATGGGACCACATACATCACTGTAGACTAGTTCAAATAGGTTAGAAGTTATAGTTACATAGTGTTTGGAGAATGGTTGTCTATGTTGCGTCCCTGGTATGCAGGCTTCACAAAATTTTTCTCGTTTAAACATAGGAGGCAGTCCCAATACCATCCTCTCCTTACCCAACATATGTAAACTTCTAAAGTTTAAATGACCATACCTTAAATGCCAGACCCAACTCTCATCTTTCATCACAACTATTAGACGTTGATACTCACTGTTCTGAATTTCAATTTTGAAAGTTTTGTTTCTTGACAAATGAGCCTTTAACACTTTTTTTTTTCTTATCATCATGTACTGTTAATTGGCCTTGTTTCATTTTCATGTTGTAACCTTTTTCAAGTAGTTGACCTAGACTCAACAATTTATTTCTCATAACTAGAACAGAAAAATATATTTGAAATATGAGCATGACTTCCATCTCTTTGTTGTATTAAGATTCTGCCTCTTCCTTCCACTGGAACTGTGCTATCATCTGCAAACTTCACCTTGGATTTGATTGTGTCATCCAATTCTACAAACCATTATTTCCTCCCAATCATATGATTGGAGCATCTAGTGTCTAGAAACCATCAATTGCATTTTGATTCTTCTATATATGAGGTGACCATTAGTAAAAAGTTGTCTTTATCTTCTTGTTCTTGCACAAATTTGGCAGCTTCTTCACATTTCTTGTGTCCTCTTCTAGTCCTACACTCACTGGCATAGTGGCCAAACTTTTGGCATTGGTAGCACTTGATATCAAATCTTTACCTCTACCTCCACCTCTTCCTCTACCTTGAGGCTTCCAATTTCTAGAATTGGAATTACTATCATGAGTAGCATCTTCTTTGTCTTCGTCATTATCATCATGAGTCTTGGATCCTTGACCAAACTAGTGGTTACTATGCCCTCTTTCCCTACCTGGACCCTAATTTTTTCTATCTTTCTTGCCTACATTCCTCACTGAATCAAGTTTTGAAGACATCTGAGATTGGAAGGCTTGCTCAATAAGAGGTTTTTCCAATGTTCTACCATTAAGTCATTGTTCATGAGCTTCCAATAAGGTTTGAACCTCATCAATGACCATTACATCTAAATCCTTTGACTCTTCTATTACAACAACAATGTGATCAAATTTTGTAGGTAGAGTTCGTAAGATTTTTTCAATTACAGATAAATCTTTAAGATCCTCACTATTAAATTTCATCTAGTTGATTAAAGTCAAAACTTTTGTAAAATATTCACCAATAGTTTCCCTATTATCCATCTGTAATAATTCAAATTGCCTTCTTCAAGTTTGTAGAACCTTTTTAATTTTTCTAGCGCCTTTGAATGCTTTCTGCAGAATGTCCCAAGCTTTTTTGGTTGTTTTGGCTCCAACAATTTTTTCAAAGATGGCGTTATCGACACTCTAATGGATGAAGAGCAATGCCTTGCAATCTCTCTTCTTGCTCTCTTGATAAGGATGACATTGAGCCTCTGTAGGATTGGGTGGTAGCTCTATAACTCTGGTCTCCACCACTTCAAGAACCTCTTGATACCCCGAATAAAACCCGTACTTGGAGAATCCATCAATCAGAATTTTTGCCATCCAAGGTTTAAAAGGAAGCATGGAAGGATCCATTCACATTGGCCGTTGTAGAACCTGGTTGTCTGATACCAATATGTTAGAACAACCTTATAGGCAGTGAAACCATTCTTGAACCAGAGAAAAGATAGAATCAAGAAGACGTAGAAATAATATGAGATGAAAACGAAATGAAGAAGCCTTCTGCATAAAATGAATTTCTCTTACACTATACTCTGTTGCACTTTTACTTTTATATGCGCAGCGAGGTAACTAAGTTGATCACCAAGACCAGCTCAACAAAATTGCTAGCTCAGCAAACTAACCTTTTCTACAAACTAAATTACTTTACAACATCGATGATGTAGTTGTATTCATATTAGTGTCACATGAAACATTGTCTCATTGTAGTGTGTTCATATGTTGCTGATGTAAATATAATAGAGTGGAAATGCAAGAAATATGAATTCAATAAATTATTAATTTTTGTCATTAATGGGAACAAAATATCTTTCCCTTGTCTCTATGCGTAATATTCTTTAATGTAATTGGGGTTTAGTAGGAAAAATATAAAATATAGCTTGTTCTAAACAATGGTGACTGGTCACAAGCGCCCAGGCTTTGCCTCCAAAAGAAGCTGAATTCTGCTGACAAATTTATGCCAATTTTCGTGTTTTCATAATTCGGACTTTTCTTAAGTCTCAAACTTCTCGCTGCTTGCAAATGGAATTCCTTGATGTTGTTAGTTTAGTTAGTCTAGAAGGACCCCTATCCAAATTCAGATAAAGCATGCCTACTAATACTCTCCATTTGTCTTTCTTCTTCGACAGCTCTCAACATATACTATACTATAATGAAGAAAAATAGTATAAAGCCTTGCTACTAAGGGAAGTAAGGATAATGGCGCTTAAGGGTAGCCATTAAGTCAACAATAAAGGGCTGTAGGGTTGCTATACCATTAGAACCGCCATTGTTTTCTACTAGGCCTGTTAGTGTTTAGGCATTTAAGAGAGGAAGAAAGAAATTAAAAGGAAAACTAGATAGAAATACAGAAAAAAAAAATTGAAAAATGTCTCGGTGAAACGTTGAGTTTTAGTAACAAAGGGTGTAGATTCAATTTTACAATCTTGAAGGTAGATCCACTGTGAACGTTGGCTCCCCTAATGACACAGTAAAGTAGAACTTCCCCGTTTCTCTCAAGTTACTCTTTAAGGACTTCCAATGTAATGTTTGAGATTTAGGAGACTGGATTGTCAAGATATATCTTCTATTTTTATTTAAGTGTTTGAAAAACCCTTTAAATTCTTTCAAATTGGAGAAATGAAACACAACGAACAGTGGAATATGTTGGAGGGCTATAGGATTAAGGAAAATTCTAACATACACCCACTAAATGTTTAGGTATCAAAACTTAAATCACATGTCCTTTGTAAACAGCGCTGAATTGAAATATTTCTAGAATCTACTGTTAAGATAGATGGACAGGAAAAGGGTTAACTTGTGTAAAAATGATTACATGATATTTTTTATTCTACCTACGTATTTTATTCAATTTACATATCCAACAATGATTTAAAATGGATGGCTTAAAATGGATCATTGTAGTGGGCTTTCTATATTAGGCCAACATTATGGATTCCAAGTCATCTATATAATTTGTTATTGAGACTTAATTTGATTGATAAAATGTTGTGTGAGAAGTACAACTTATTATAAAGTAAAATATAAGTGTGATACTTGGTTACCCATCAATTGACAAAATGGAGGAAATATGACTTTTCAAAAAATTATACTTTCGACGAAATGTGAAAAATTATTTACCTATTTTTCCCTAGATAAGAAGAAATTCTTTCAGGAACTTTTAATTCTCATTATCAACTAAATAATTTTGAGCATTTTTTAAGAAATTGATAAGAAAATTTATTTTTTGAGAAGTTCAACTTTTTATTAAAACTTACTTTTTATGTAAACCAAACGAAATCTTAATTGAAAATAGTCTCTTTGTATTGAGCCAAAGTTATAAATGGTTAACTTATAATTCGTTCCCTTACCAAATTTGATCCGTAATTTAATTTAATATATAAGTTCATTTATAAATCAAATAAAATTATTATTTTTTACCTGGTTTCTAGATATTAAAATTCATTTATAAATGAAATAATTTTTAATAGAATGAAGTGAATTCTATTCAGTAAACAAACCATAAAATTGTAACACCAAACTCAAAACTATAATCTTAATATTTATTTTCCTTTCTCTTAAAAAAAAGTAATCTAAATATCAAAAATTTATTTTCCAGTAAGATGTTAGCTAGCCGTCTCGGTGAAAGTTAACCCGTTCAGTACAAATTCTCGGTGCTGGCTCGTGTGGGACAATCCGTATTTTTCAGCAGGATAATTATTTATTTATGTAATATTTAAATTGTAAAAATTAATTTTTGATAATATTTAATATGTTATCCTATTTAGTTAGTTGATAAGTTTAGTAATTTAATACATAAAAATGAGAATAATTTAGTGGAAATTAATTTTATATATCATAGACTAGTATAACTATTTATTTATGTAATATTGAAATAAAAAATTAGTTTTTTGACAATGTTTAACATGTTGTATTTAATTAGTTGATAATTTTAATATTTTAACACATAAAAGTTGTAATAATTTAGTGAGAATTAATTTAATATATAAAGTAGCATAATAACAAAAATTAATTTTTGATTAATTTTTTATTACAGTTAATATGTTACTCTTTTTAGTTAGTTCAAAGATTATAACATAATCTCCTCTCATCCTTCTCCATTTTCATCCTTTTAAACGTAACATAATTTTCCAATCAAAATTATTATAACCATGGACTTGTGTCATGCCTTTTTAGGGAGAAAAAAAAATGCAACTAATAAAATGAACATTTTATGACTACATTTCTTCAACATTTTTTCATAAAATAAGAATTACAAACCGCTTAAACCCACGCATAACATCCTAAGTTGACCCCCAACCAAACATCTCCAACCTTTTGACTATTGCACTAATAAACTTTATCTGACCTTTGGGTACATTTGCTTGCTATGAGACATTAATCGTACCGAAGTCTTATTGACTGCACGTCCTTGATACTATTCAATGCTTTTTTGGTTCTTCATAATATATCGTGCTTCAGGTCCAAAAGTAAAACCTTAGCGCACTAAAATTGATTGATTTGGCTACCTCTATAACTTTTTAAGATTTACTGACGATTAGTGCGTGATAGTTTATTATCTTCTAATTTCCAACTAGCATTATCCTAATCACATATATTATTCAAATTCTGATTTATTTATGAAATAATTTAGATTGTGATGGAGTTGAAGGGTAGGCATTGATTGTTTAGTGGAAAGCAATTAAAAATTTTAAGAAACATTGCACCATTTCAACTAGATCCATTTTCCCAATTACACTTTGCTCCCTCGTCAAAAAAGGTTAGAAGTATGGTATTATAATATTTTTCAACTAAAATTGCCGTCCTCCATGGTTCAGTTATTCATCATATATAACCTCGATGAATTATAAATAGTCACTATTGACAAATTAATTACTAAATTATAAAGTACAAATATGTCATTCACCACCTTACTCATTCTCACAATTTCTCACCATACTGTCTCCACTTTACTCACTAGTCTTCAAAGTGTGCACAGCATGCAAACAATGAAATCAAGTAATGTATTTAACACTACTAAATTAATTCCAGACAACTAATCTGACAATTTTAACATGCGTCAGCCAACAACTTAGAACAGTCAGTAAGTCCCTAAACACTACCTATGGTGAACCACCACCAAATAACAAGGGGCAGCAAATACTCAGATTTCTACAACACAAAGTATCCACAATGAATTTATTATAGATTTAAAAGAAACCATATGGCAAAACCAAATGGCATAGTAGAAGTCTAGATGAGAAAGGGATATATTATATAAGTTACATCCCTAAACACTTCAAAGATACCACGAGAAACCACGGCAACAGCAGTTAGTAACAAACACATCTGCAAATGTAATCAAATAAATCCGAAACTGGACCCATATCTATCCCATCATTAAAAATGAAAATCTTATACTTTCTGAAGTCCTAAAAATGTCTGAGCTATCAAAACCACAGATTAACGAGGAATAAAAAAGGAGTCCAACAATACCCAATATTCATATTGCATCCTCTCATGCAGAGAGCTACACACACACCTCTGCTTAAATGGACAATGACATCAACCTGAAAACATATAAGAAACATACACATCAAAGGGAGTGGCAGTGGCCAAATCAGTAACTAAAAGCATTAGGCTTAAATTACTTCGCAGAACTTGATTGAATTTGAAAGTTATAATTCTCAACAAATCAACATCCAAAAAATATCAAGCCAGCTTTTTCGCAGTGATGGCATCACTCAAAATTTCAAGGCCACTTGTATAGAGCTTAATTAAACTGGAAAAAACCAATAGGAAATGTTAATACTAATCATTATAGTCCCATGAAAAGAAAACTGAAACCTTGGAAGCATGGATACTTCAAAAAGGCTAATGTATATGTGTCGGATAGGTATAGGACACGATACCTAGAGGATACTTTTTAGAGAGATGTACTTTATTTAATTTTTTTAATGTTAGGTTAGAAATCATTGACAATGCTCGTCTTTCTTTTGGTATCTGTATTGCCTAGAATGAATGCTTTGCCTAATGGTGATGTAACCATTTGAAGGGAAGCAGGTGGGAATATATAATTTTTTGACATATGATAGTGTATTTGGGGGAAATACATGAAAAATTTTTGTTTCTTACACACTGTTAGTGAATAGGTTAATTAAAATGATAAGCCTATGTAGATTAGGATAAATGATAAGTCTAGACCTATTAGAATCCTATTAAAACTCTATCTCTTGTACACATTTTCATTATAAATACACATGCTTGGCTCATTGTACAACACAGCTTCATAATAATTTAACATGATATCAGAACAATATCATCCACCTTGAAACCGTGAGAGTTATACCGCTTCCGGTAACCTTAATGAGGTTAAACTACAGATGTAGAATTTAGGTTTAATTTTGTTCTTTTTTGTTATTGAGTTATTTGATTTTGTGATGGAAAAAAAAAAGGGAAAAAATTGAGTTGTTATTCTAGTAGATTTCAGACTTATTTATCTTTCATTGTTATTGTTGATTGAGTTTTAGTGAAAGGAAAAAAAAGAAAAACATTGTTCATTGCTTCCTTATTTGTTCTCTTTTGGTTTTCCCCTTGTCCCTGTTTTCAATTCACTTCTTGCTTCTGATCCTTCTTTATCCAAAGATTAGCGTGGTGATTTGTGGCTAAAGGAGGTGGTGGACAGCATCTGGTGATGTTATGGAGGTCTAACAAAGTCTGGTGAAACTCTTAGTGGTACTAAACGGCAGCCACATTCTCTCTGTTCTTGGTGCATTTGAGCAACCCATGAGTGATTGCGTATAGCTGGCATGGAGACCTTCAATGCTGGTTTTTGGGTGGTCAGAGGTGACATCTGCCAGCAATTCTGTATGACTGGGTGGTTCTGGTTCTGCATTTTTATCACTTTTTGTTGTTTGGCTGTGCAAGTCAGGTTATGATGTCCCAAGCAGTTCATGGTGGCTGGTCTCCTTCAAACTGGTAGTTTTGGTAATTCTTTT
>JANHAO010027209.1:0-10894 GCA_026873985.1 Saraca asoca | reverse complement strand
AGTTAGAGGACTTACCAATCTTACCAATTCCTTTAACCTTTCCTTTAGAATTATCTCCAAAGGTCACCTTACCTCCATTTATAGGGGTGAGACAAATGAACTTATCCTTGTTTCTGGTCATATGTCTTGAACATCCACTGTCTATAAACCATAAATTTGTGCTTTGTCTCTCACATCCCTATAACATGAAGTTTATACTAGCATTGGTGGTACCCACTGACTTTTGGCTACATTATTGTTAGTAGACATAACAGAAATTTTCTTAACTATTGTAGATTTAGGTAACCATACAAATCTTTCATTTGGTTTTAACAAGTATGTACCATTTTTAAAAGGACAATCTCTAATGCGATGGCCCTTATGATTATAGTAGAAACAAGTAATATTAACAAAGTTCTATCTCTTAAATTTCTTATTATGGGTGAGATCCGGAGCCTCCTGAAAGGTCTGATAAAAGACCCAGATAGCTATAGATCTTTAGCTTGCTAAGGCATTAGAGGTGCAAAGGCTCAGCTTGTGTGATCGGCAACCCTCCTCGCGCGGGCTTATTTTAGCGAGAATGAGCTTGGTCTCAGAAGAAGACACTAGCAACCTCCGAATAGAGGATCTGGTTCACCTAAGAATGACTTTCACCTGAAAATCCCATGAGCAAGAGACAAGCATATGGCGTGCTCAAGAGACAAGGGTCTCGCCTACAGATCACAATTTGCAGTAGCCAAATTGAAAGATACACTTTGTCTTGTATGAACACAGCATGATGTAACATATTTATTGTATGTAAAATTACAATTGTAACCTCCTCTCCTCTATAAATAGAAGTAAGGAGATGAATGTAAGGGAAGGGAAACCATCATACTGAAACTTTGTAAAAATACTTCTAGATCAATACATTACTATGGATGTAGGGTCCGGTACTGCTAGGATTTGGCTAAACCATGTTAAAAAAGGCTTTGCATTTCTTGTTGTTCCTTTTCTTCTTTTTGCAATTTTGTATTTATCTACTGAGATTGAAACCAAATTGAAGCTTGAGTCCCAAAAGAACCTCTTCTATTGGCTGGATTCTAGCAGAGCCAAAATCCATTGTTAACATTTTGGTGCCATTTGCGGGGACTCATCTGTAATTTGGTTGATCCTCTACACTTAGGCTCATCCTTTGTCTAGCTTTAATGGCCAGAGGAAAAGCTATCAAGAAGTCTCAGGCTGTCAATAACCATTTGGAAGGTCATATGGTGAGTTCTTCTACCACTAGGATCGTTAATGGCTTGCCTTCCTCTATTCGCCACCGACCTGTCGTTACTATGCCTGGAGGTAGTGAAGTGCAAGCTTGGCACCAATGCCAAGAGGCATTGGAAAATACAGTAAAAGAAATGGCTAAAGCACTTAAGATGTTGGCACAAGCACAAGTTTGAAATGTACAAAGACAAGCTAAAGTCATCACACCCAAGAATGGTCACCAGCAACAACAAGTCGAAAGCTCAAATAGGATCAACTAGGAGCACATGTTAGATCATCGCTCACACGACCAGAAGAGTACGAAGAGTCACCAGCCTTCCAATGAATGCCCAGAAGCATTAACTCAACTGAGGGATGAGTTACTATAGAGGGTGAAACAACTGGAAGAACACTTTCAAGGTCAAAGCATTCGGGGATGCCCCAAGGGACAATCCCCCCTTTCAAAGGAGATTGAGTCAGAACCTCTCCCGTATAAGTTTAAAGTTCCTATGGTTCCATTGTACAATGGGGATAGTGACCCGCATAACCACTTCGATATGTTCAACATCTAAATGGACCTCCAGATAGCTAACTCTTTGATCAAATGCCATGTCTTCTTGACTACATTGGGAGATGCACCTCGAGCTTGATTTAGGAGTCTCCCAGCTCACAGTATCAGCAGTTGGGAGGAGTGCTAGGGAAAATTTCTCAATCAGTACTGAGTGTTGAGGAAGCAACTTGTGCCCCCTGCCGTCTTGCTACAATCTTTCAGCATAAGCATGAGCCACTAAAAGATTATATAGCTTAGTTTAGACATAAGACTGACAATGTGGAAAGCCCATCCGATAAAGCCATTTTGACAGCCATATTAGCAGGACTTTGCAAAGATGGCAAGCTATATAAAATTATATATAAATCCCTAGTTGCAGACCTAGGTGAATTTTATGACTGGGCTACCAAGCAAATTAGGTAGGAAGAGACTTTTGGTCAAAAAGAGTCCAAGCAAAAGGATAAGGCAAGCCCTTCCACCTAAAGTAAGAAGAGGACTAATAAGGGCTGAGATGGTGATTCCAATGGTCAGCCTGCCAAGAAAACCAGAAGTGAGTGACCTCTATATTTGGGCTACCTTGACCATTATAGTATCCTATCGGATACCCTGGACAGGATATTTGCTACAAAAAAGGGCAAGGAAGACTTTGGGACTCCTATTTCCTTGCAGACCCCTCACACAGGCAAAAACATGAACAAGTTTTACACCTACCACAATGAGGCAAGGCATAACACTTTGGATTGCGAGCTGTCAAAGATGCTATTGAGGATCTAATTAAGAGAGGGCACTTGAAGGAGTACGTATTATGGTCTGTAGCACAGTAGCCTCCTCGGCCTCAGCGGGACCCCAAGCAGGAGCAGCTAGTTGTAGTGAGAACCATATATTGAACTTATAATATAGTATGTGAAAATGGCCCATATTCCATATAGGTCGGTTCATGTAGATTCTCCTAGAAATTCTAGAAAATGTTTGATTTGGTTTTGAGATTCTAAGAGGTGAGCACTTAATGAGCTAAGTCTTGAGTAATGAGTAAGTGTAACATTACCAACGAGTCATCATACTTTCGTGGCCTACTTCTCGATATTGCTCTCATGTAATTGAGCATTCACAGCTTTCATGCGATCGAGTATTTGCAGCTTTCATGTAACTTAAAGCTTGTGCATACGAGCCACTTTCTTAGCCACCGTGTGCATGTAGTGACCTTACCACCCATGTGAGCCACTTTCTTAGCCACCACATGTGTGCAATCTTATGCATGCAAGCCACTTTCTTAGCCACCACATGCATGCAACGATCTCATCATGCGTACAAGCCACTTTCTTAGCCATCGTATGCATGCAACTTAAAGCTCATGCATACGAGCCACTTTCTTAGCCACTGTGTGCGCGTAATGACCTTACCACACATGCGAGCCACTTTCTTAGCCACCACATGCACGCAACGATCTCATCGCGCATATGAGCCACTTTCTTAGCCACCGTATGCATGTGACCAAAATTTTATGGCTCTCGTGCGATTAAAATTTTGTAGCTCTCATGCAATTAAAATTTCACAGCTTTCATGAGATTAAAATTTTATAGCTCTTATGCGATTAGAATTTTGCAACTTTCATGCAACCAAATACCTTAGAGCTATATGGCCTACTTATATATTGCTCACGTTCAATATGCTAAACTCAAACTTATTTTTCAATCAAAGAAGCATCACTGATTGATTATTTAGTTATTTTTATGTGCAGAATTAACACTTATCATCTGAGAATTACAGGTCAAACAACCAAGGAGAAAGGAAATTTCATTCATTAAAAATCCTCAACGAGGTACATTTACATCAGAAAGAGTCAAAATACAAGGTAGAGAAAGCTAAAACTAATTCTTCTGGAAGAAGGATTGGTGCATGGAGGGAAAGCTCATACCAATCAGAAGGTTGGCCACCAAGGGATAAGCCCCCACTGATAAGAAGCTCGCTGACTTGCTTAAGTCCCTAACTTTCTTCTTCCAGCTCCCTTCCTCAGTGGCAAGCTCTTCCTCAACTTGATTCCGAAAACTGAGAAAGTCCAGAAAAGCTCGTTAGAGTGGTTAAAAAGGAGAAACCTCATAACCGTGATGATGTAATCTGAGATCTATATGAGATCTCTCCACATTACTAAAGAAATATTGTCTTCAAAACCTCCTATGCAGCAGACCATACGCGACTTGTCAAAAAAATAGAGCACCAGAGGTATGGAGGGCTCATCCAAAGTTCCCATCAAATTTCTCTAAAGTAAGGGGGAAGGGCCTCTATTGTCTTAAATAGAAGCAACTTTGATCCCATCGAGAGGTTTGGGAGAACTCCCAACCACCTTCATTAATTATCTTAGGAGAAAATGAGGTAGACACGTCTATGATTATGAGACACGTGTAATAGAAGGAATGTTCTGGAGCAAATGAAGCGGCATAACTAACAAAAGCTTTGATTACACGGTGAAGTCTCAACTCCCAGCCCATGAAGCGAGCTGAGAGTTGGGGGGCTTAATGTTATGGGTAAGATCCAAAGCCTCCTGAAAGGTCTGATAAAAGACCCGGATAGCTATAAAGCTTTAGCTCACTAAGGCATTAGAGGTGCGAAGCCTCATCTCGCGTGATCGGCAACCCTTCTCGCCCGAAACGAGCTCGATCTTAGAAGAAGATGCTAGCAACCTCCAAATAGAGAATTTGGTGCACCCAAGAATGAATTTCACCTAGAAATCTCGTGAGTAGGAGATAAGCATATGACGTGCTTAGAAGATAAGGGTCTCGTTTGTAGAACGCAATTTGTAGTAGTTGAATTGAAAGATACACTTTATCTTGTATGAACACAGCATGATGTAACATATTTACTACATGTAAAATTACAATTGTAACCCCTTCTCCTCTATAAATAGAAGCAAGGAGATGAATGTAAGGGAAGGGAAGCCATTATACTAAAACTCTGTAAAAATACTTCCAAATCAATACATTACTGTGGATATAAGGTCCGGTACTGCCCAGATTTGGCTGAACCACGTTAAAAAAGGATTTACATTTCTTGTTGTTCCTCTTTTTCTTTTAGCCATTTTGTATTTATCTACTAAGATTGAAACCAAATTGCAGCTATCCTAAAAGAACCTCTTCTGTTGGCTGGATTTTGGCAGAACCAAAATCTACCATCAACATTTCCTATAATGCTGCTATCTAAATCCTAGACTAACTCTATTGTAAGTAAACTTTTGGTTCTATAGCACATCTTCTAATTTTTTGTTACTATCAGAAAATCTTGCAGTTTCTTTGTTAAAGTCTCAATTTTAGATTTATACATACTACATTGTTCACATTCTTTTCTAGTTGAGGTAGTCAATTCAACATTCTCTTTTCCTAAGAATTTAACCTTTTCAATCAAAACTTTCTACTCATTTTTAGAAGTTGTTAATTATTTCTTGGTTTCCACTTAAGAGTTATGCAACTTAACACAAAGATCATTTAAGTCTTCATCATCACTTTCTTTATTAAAATCTTTTTCAGACTTATCACTAGATTCATCATTATCTGAAATGGCAAAGAAAGAGTTTTTGCTCAATACCTCAAAATTATCACTATGTTTGGCTATAAGGCATAACAAGGCATCATCCTTTGATTCATCTTCATCAGCAGTATCAACCTTTTCATCATCCCAAATAGCAAAATTCAATTTCTTGTAGGATGGTCTCTTTTTCTTTCTCTCATTGTCCAGCTGCTTCTTCAAGTAAATTGGGCAGTCTGGCTTAATATGGCTAGGTTTTTTTTACATTCAAAGCAAGTAGGGACTGTACTTACTGAATTTCCATGCTTAGTCTCAACATTATTCCTTCTTTGTGATGCTGATTTCTCTTTTCTTTATTCTTCTTCTCTTTTAAGATTCTTTGTAGTTTTTTACTCAATAATGCCACATTTTCTTTGTTAATTGCATCTACATCAGTTTTAGATTCTCCTTCATTTGATTCTATAGCTTTAAGTGCTAAAGTCATTTTCTTTTTGTCATCCACATTCTTTTTGTATCTTCTTAATTCTAGCTCATGCTCTTCAAAATTGCCAAAGAGCTCTTGAATGGTAGGGATACCCATATTCAATGACTCTTTAATTGTAGTGACCTTGGGCTACCACTCTTCAGTCAAAGACCTTAGAATTTTATGAACAAGATCTACATTTTCAAACTTTCTACCAAGCAAAGTTAAATGGTTAGTAATTGTAGTGAATCTCTAGATTAAATCCTTAATTGACTCACCCTCCTCCATTTTGAACATTTCATATTGTGACATGAGAACATGCACCTTTGAAGCCTTAATCTATGAAGTGCCTACATGTGCAATCTCTAGTGTATCCTAAATTTCCTTAGCAATGGAATAGTTTTAGATCCTTTCATACTCATCCACATTCTTTCTCTTATTTTCTATCCAAAGTAACTTAGGTTTAAGTTCTACTTCACCATTGATTATTGTCCTAGGAGGTTCATAACCTTCCTCAACCAATTCCCACATATCCACATTTGTAGCCTTAATAAAATTTTTCATCTTCTGCTTCCAATAGGTATAGTGTTCCCCATTGAAACTAGGAGATTTGTGCATTAGTGGACATTCAGGTAACAAAGGATAATTAGAATCCATATTTTTCAAGAAAAATACAAGTGTATCAAGAGCCAAAGCTTTGATAACAAATTGATGGTCCTAGTAAAAAATATAAAATCATGGATCTTGACCTTATTCCTTTAGGGAAATGTACATACACCTTTGTTTAATAAGGATTCTTCTTCTGAATTCAACAAGAACTATAATTTATTGCCTTATATTGAGAGGTGCAGTAGACAATTAATCAGTGTAATATGCAAACAATAGATTTGATAATTGTGTACAAAGATTTTAGATGTAGCAGCAAAAAGAGAGATTAAAGACATAGATTTTTATAGTGGTTCAACTTGAATTGAAATCGCAAGTTAAGTCTACTCCACTGGATCATTCTTCAACTAGAAGACCACAAGAATTACACCAGGCACTTACTAACCTAAGAAAAACCACAAGAATTTAAACAGGATCTTGCTAACCTATACAAGTTTCTATTACCTTAGAAACCTTAAAAGAAAAATAAAGATGAAACAGATAAAGGTAAAGTAAGAAAATACAATACCAATAGTTTGAGATGAAATCTTAAATAGCCAAAATGAATTCTTCAGAGCTTTGATTCAATATCTCTTGAATAATTTGAGAAAAGTAGTGAGATGAGAGCTAATCTTGTTTTGTTCAATTTTCTTAAAGAGTTTCACACTTGAAGGAGGAAGAAAACTATTAAATCTGTTGGAAAGTTGAAGGCAGTTAGGCTTTTATAATTGCTGTAACCAACTGTAATAGAATAACTAATTTTCAGTTAGTGAATTAATTCAAAGTGGTTACAACTAATGAATCCATTTGTTAATCGAATCTCTATCCTTTGACATCAGTTATTGAATCAATTACTGAATCAATTTAGGAAAAATTCCTAACCTTAGGTAAAAAGTATTTTTCAAAGCTTTTCTTCTCTAATCGATTGATGAATCGATTCTAATATGGTTTTTCACAAGTTCTATAGTGAATCGAAGCTTGAATCAATTCATAAGGTAAAAAATAGTTTAATAAAATTTCTACTTGTGAAAAGATCTTTAAAAAGAATTTGTTTGAAAATATCTTCAAGTGGTTTAATTGTATCTCACTATATTAGTTAAAAATAATTGAATCAAATCTCATTTTAATTCATTTACAAAAGATACTATTAAAATAAAAATAATTCCTAAATCTATTCTCGGATCTTCTTGAATCACTTCTTTTGAACCTACAAAACAAATCAAAATACTAAAATATATTGTCAATTAAAATTGTTTTTCAACATTAAAGCCAAGGAAAATATGTAGCTAGAATAACCTAGGCTAACACAAGTGTTGAAACATTTTCTAGACAACAAGTGAATTGTTTAGAAAAACAAAAGAAAGAAGATAAAATAGTAATGGAAAAACAAAAACAAAAGAAAAGAAAACGTGTGAAAGAACAAAGCAAAATTGAAAAATAAAAGGAATAAAAGAAAGAGCAAAAGAAAAGAGAAAAAGAAAATAAGTGCTATCTTGAATTTTAGAAATAACAAAATATTCTACAACTTTAAGCTCCGTTCAATCCACGATTTGAACTCATTTCTAAGTCATTGTTCTTTTGTATTCAACTTGAATGTGTTTGTTTGGAATGCTTGATCAATATTCTAGCTTAGAAGCTTAATTTGGAGTACAATTGCTTGATTAATTTATGCAATTTTGTCAGCTTGCTGCCCTAAATTTTCTTTGTTGGCCTAAACTTTCCATTTCCTTTTGTGTCCATTGTTAATTCCTTACTTCTTTTTCTTGTTGGTCCATGCCACTTTTAGAATTATTAGGGTGTTGTGTGAGATTGGTTGCCATTTTTTTTTTGTAAACTCCAAGATCATGTCTTAGTTCCTATAGGACTTTAAGGAGAGAAGATAAGAATAGTTAAAGGATAGTATGTTAGTGAGCTCAATAGAGGGAACAAAGCCTAATTATGAGTGCAAACATGAGTGGAATGCCCTAAACACTTGTGAGGTGAGTGTTTTGGTGAGGGTTTATTTTGTGTAACCTTTGTTTTGAAGAAGTTTATTCTCTAAAATGGAGGAAGGTAGTGGTTCCCAAATCAATGAAGTCATGTTCACTCTAAGGGCAATGTAACAACAATTTGAGAGGGTGAAGATGCAAATTGATGGCCTTGGTGAAAGAATCTCAAATGTGGAAAATAGAAGGAATCCTTATGAAAGAAGAACTAGAAGAATAAGTAACCAATATGGTAGTAATGGAGGTGATTGGAGAATTAAGGGAGATGAAGAAGGGCTGTCTACTTCATTCTATGACACCAAAAGAAGTGAGAGGAGAAGAGATAAAAGCAACATGGGAAGGAGAAATGAAAGGCCAAGAAGGGAAAGGGTGGATTCTAGCCTACATAACATTAAAATAACTATACCATCATTCGAAGACAAGAATGATCCAAAGACTTATCCAGAGTGGGAGAAGAAAGTTGAATTGATCTTTGAATTCTACAATTACTTTGAAGAGAAGAAGGTGAAGTTGGTGGTTGTGGAGTTCACAGATTATACCATTATTTGGTGGAATTAACTTGTCCAAAATAGAAGAAGAAACTTGAAAGATCCATTACTATTTGGGATGAATTGAAGACAATCATGAGAAAAATATTTGTCCTTTCACACTACTATAGGGTGTTGTACTAAAAACTTCAAAGCCTCACCCAAGGATTTAAGAGTGTTGAAGAGTACCACAAAAAGATGGAGATAGCCATGATAAGGGCAAATGTGGAGGAGGATTGGGAGGTAACTATGGCTCGGTTCCTCCATGGGTTTAATCCTAATATTGCTAATGTGGTTGAGTTACAACACTATGTGGAATTAGAGGATATGGTACACATGGCCATAAAGATGGAAAGACAACTTAAAAGAAGGACTTCTTCCAAGCTTGTTCATCAATCTAGCTCCTCTTGAAAGTCGAATTAGGAGAAGAAACATGAGCAAAGGGATGTTAAGATATTCAAGAGGCCCATGGTTGAAACTTCTTCAAGGGCTAAAAGAAAAGATTCAAAAGGCAAAAGCAAGTTGGAAGTGCCACAAAAGCAAAGAAATATCAAGTGCTTTAAATGCCTAGGTCATAGCCACTATGCCTTGAAATGCCCCAATAAAAGAGTCATGATGATGAAGGGGAATGGGGAGGTTGAATTGGCTAGTGAACATGCAAAGGAGGAGGAAAAGTCCAATTCAAGTGGTGAAGAGAGCAATAAAGTAGTTAAGGTAGCAGTTGTAAGAGAGGAGAGGCTCTAGTAGTGAGAAAAACTTTGAATGCACAAGCTAAGGAAGGGAGTGAAGAACAAAAGGAAAATATTTTCCATACTAGATGCCATGTGAGAGGCAAGGTGTGCAACCATCCCACACCTTATAAGTTACAATGGTTGAATGAAAGTGGGAGGCAAAGGTGACAAAACAAGTCCTAGTGGCCTTTTCTATTGGGCAGTATTAAGATGAAATCTTATGTGATGTTGTCCCTATGCAAGTAGCCCACTCATTGCTTGGAAGACCTTAGTAATTTGATAGGCATGTAATCCATGATGGCTTCTTCAATCGATATAGCTTTGTGAAGGATAACAAATCCATTACTCTCATACCCCACACCCCAAAACAAATTTTGGAAGATTAATTAAAAAGAGAGAAAAATAAGGAAAAGATGAGTGAAGAAAAAGAGAGTAAGACTAGGAAAAATGAGTTGAAAGAAAATTCAAAATAAGAAAAAAGAAAATGGAGTGTATTGGCCAAGGCTAGTGATGTTAGGCAAGCTCTTTGTTCCAATTGGCCTATGCTAGTCCTTGTGTGTAAAGGCACTATTTTGAATGCTAACTATGAAACTAATGTTTTACCTAGTGCTATTGAGTTGGTTTTGCAGGAATATAAAGAAGTGTTTCCTAAAGAAATGCCCCACAACTTGCCACCATCAAGAGGGATAGAATGTCAAATTGACTTCATTCATGGAGCCTCCATTCCAGATTGGCCAGCTTATTGGACAAATCCCAAAAAGGCCAAATAAATTCAAAGACAACTCATGGCCAAAGGTTACATTAGAAAAAGCATGAGCCCTTATGTGGTTCTGGTCTTGCTAGTGCCTAAGAGGGATGGATCATGGAGAATGTGTGTTGATAACTAATTAATCAACAAAATCATTATAAAGTATAGACATACTATCCCTAGGCTTGATGATATGTTGGATGAATTGCAAGGATCTTGTGTGTTCTTTAAAATTGATTTGAAACATGGTTATCATCAAATTAGAATAAGGCTAGGAAATGAATGGAAAACTGCTTTCAAAACTAAACATTGTTTGTATGAATGGTTGTCATGCCTTTTGGCTTGAAAAATGCTCCTAGTGCGTATATGAGGTTGATGAACTATGTTTTACATGCTTTCATTAGAAAATTTGTGGTTGTATATTTTGATGATATGAACATGTTGAGCATTTGAGATGTGTGTTGCAATGTTTGAAAGATGAACAATTGTATGCCAATCTTGATAAATGTTCTTTTTG
>JANHAO010027208.1:0-10895 GCA_026873985.1 Saraca asoca | reverse complement strand
ATTAGATCTTGGGATGAGCTTGAATTTGAGTTTTCATGAAGAAATTTTTGAAATTTTCTCTCTTTAGATTCAAGCCCTTCTTTCAACTACATCATCGATGACATGCTTTATAGAAGGGGCTTTTCAGCTCCACTCCTCTGATGCATTGATGGCCCTGATTGTGACACTGACCTAAAAGAAATTCATGCTGGCCATTGTGGAAACCACGGCGGGGGGCTATCTCTAGCTCAAAAGGCACTCTAGCAGGGATTCTACTAGTTAACTATGAAACAGGATACAATCAACCTCGTTAGATGATGTGATAAATGCCAAATGTTTACTAAGGTTCCTCGAGCTCCTCCAGCCTACCTTCAACAAATGGTCAGCCTTTGGCCCTTTGCAATATGGGGAATTGACTTGATCGAACCTCTCCTCATAGGTCGCAGGAACTATAAATATGTGGTAGTGGCTATTGACTACTTTACGAAGTGGGCAGAGGCGAAAGAATTAGCTAAAATCTCCTCTTCCAAAATTGAGAAATTCATCTGGAATAATATAATCTACAAATTTGGGATTCCTCAGTATATTATAACAGACAATGGAACCTAGTTCACCAGCGAGCAGTTTATTGAGTTTTGCAATGACCTCGGGATTACAAAAAGTTTCTCGGCAGTAGACCATTTTCAGGCTAATGGGTAAGCCGAAGCTATTAACAAGATCATCAAATAGATTTTTTGTAGTTCTTCATATTTTTTTTAAAAAAAATTGATTTTTTGCGACGATTTTAGCTGCTTTTAGTGGTGGTTATAGAGAATTTCTTAAAAAAAAAGCACGTTATTTTTTGCAATGATTTTTATTGCTTTTAGCAGCAATTTTCTAGAAATTTTTTTTTTAAAAATGGCTTTTTGTGACAATTTTCTCTACATTTAGTGGCGGTTATAGAGAATTTTTTTAAAAAAAAATTATTTTTTTGTGGTGATTTTCCTTGTTTTTAGCTGTAGTTTTCCAAAAAAAAGAATTTTTAAATTATTTTTTGCAACAGTTTTCCCTACTTTTAACGATAGTTTTCCAAAAAAATTTTTAAAAAAATTTATTTTTATGACGATTTTTACTACTTTAAGCAATGATTTTCTAGAATTTTTTTTTAAAATTTTTTTTAGCACACATATTACTACTTTTAATAATGTTGCAAATTAAGACTTGGCACTTTAATAGTTTGTCGTAGCACATATATTATAGAGTCAAGTATGAGTCTCTATTTCTATATATCAGTTGGTAAAACACAATTACATAAAACGTGATTACAAGAATTATACAATGTAAGAGCAAAAAAAATATGAATTGGACAATACCATTAATTGATTTAAATTTTTCATTTTATAAAATCATTACAACATCAATTTTCTAGCATTACCATTATAGTTATGTTGAACAAAACGTATTAAACCATTACAAATTCATAGAGTATCAACCTAATTTAACAACATCAATACAAACCCTATAAAAAAAAATCAGCCTCACAAATTTCATCTGATGCATCAAGGTGCCAAAAAAAATTAGAGAGAAAGAAAGAAAAATAAGAAAGATTAATAGGGATTATTTTACCTCTTGCACACATAACATTATATTTTCTAATTAAAAGGAAAATAAAAGTCACTAATTGAGCATTTCATATCCAACCATTATTTATATCATAAAAACCTATTGCAAAATTACAAGCAATAATAAATAAGGAAATAAGAGCAGGATCAAATAGAAACATCAACCAGCATGTTTCCTAACCAATAACTGGAGGATCAAAATACCTTGGACCTCTCTGATAGAATAGAAATATATACATATCGTACTAAGCCTTCATTTAGATAGTATTTTCAAAATGATATTTCAGGACAAATATTTCAACTCACAAGCAGCTTTCGCAAAACAATATTGTCACCCATATGCACTGTGCTTGCTCCCCAAATTCATTATTTTCTGTGGCTTTGACAGTCCCTACCATCTATTGTTCATCTACCATTACCTAAAGAAATGGGCAAACATCAATTAGCTAAAAACAATATTACTTAACATACCTTTGCTTAAGCTTTGAAATATTTTATAAATTATGAATTATTTTTATGAAACCAACAAATGATAAAGGATGTGTCAGTTCAATGAATGGATGAGATCAAATTTACAAATATATAAAACTAATGTGTATAAAAATAAGTAATAATAAACTAGTTGCATCAGTAGACTATAAATAGTTGCAACTGATTTAATAGCAAAATCATTTTACAGTTGAAGAATTGTTAACTACTCAAGGTCATAGCTATCAAAACGGGCTGACCCGCCCACCCGCCACCAAACGGCGTGGGGTAGGCTAGTCTGCCAGTTGAACAAGCTGAAAAAACCTTAACCTAACCCAACCTATTTGCATGGTGGGACGGGTCAACCCGACGGGCCTAACACATTTTGACATGTAAAATTATCAAAATAGGCTGAGCCGGCCCCACTCGCCTCAACCCGCCATCCCAACCCGCTAGTTGGATGGGCTGAGAAACCTCAATCTAATTTAACCCATTTGCATGTCGGGACGGGCTAACCCGACAAGCCCAATCCATTTTGACAACTTTACTCAAGCTATGCATATCCAACTTTTACTAACGGCAAAGAAAAACCACCCTTTAACCATAACACTTGCCTTCTTACGAAGTTGGGAGGAAAATTAAATATAAAGAACCGATTAAATTACTTATCCTTGTAATATTACCTAATCAAACAAAACATAACAATAATGTTGCTCCTTGCCACAACGTCACCTAATCAAAATTTTCTACTTCTTATATAAGATAATAATATGATTGCCATAAAAAATTATTATTATAATAAAGAAAAGAAAAATAATTTTAGAACATAATATGAAAACTGGATTGAAAAGAGATGACTTTTAATCTCAAAATCAATGTCTCAATACTCACAAGAGCAATTTTATCTCAATGAGGGATTACATGATAGGCCCTGCAACAAAGCACCAAATAGAGAACAATATGATACAAACAAGATGCCATATTTGGAATGTAGTTGGCATAATGAAAATGAATCATGTCCTTCATACATCATGTGAGATTACCATTAGTCTATTGAAAATAAAAAAAAATTGTTGTAATAATTATAATGTAGCTAAATTAAAGGGAAAAAAGGGTACGTATTTATGTACATAACAAGACTGATAGCACCCTTTGATTTCTCATTTAGACGTAGGAAAAATGCCCTTGTTAAGTGTTATGAACTGTAGCAGAGATACTGAAATACCTGCAAACCAGAAGAAACCCAGAAAAAAAAATAGAGAATGAAACCACAAAACAAAACCAGAAAAAACAAATAGGAAAACCAAATGGTTCTTTTTCTCCCTTCTTTTCATCATTGTCATTCCTTTCATATATATATATATATATATATATCTTTGGCAACCAACAAATTCTACCTAAGCCTACAATTCCGGAATGAATAACTCACACACTCAGAATAACAACTTCATAACAGCAACATGAAATTCTCTCCTGTACTACTCACCCCTATGGCAATACATAGTCTTTGAGCCATTTGGGTTTCATAGGATTTCTTTTGGGCCTAATCTATTGGACTTGGGATAGGTCTTGGCCCACCCTCTTTTCTACCAGTTCTGACTCATTTCCCTCTTCCTTGTTTCTATCATTCCCCCTTGTTGCAGAATCACCTTGTCCTCAAGGTGCAATTCAAGAAACTCCTTTTGAAGTGTTGCCAAATTCTCCCAAGTAGAGTCTTCTGGGTATAGACCTTGCCATTGAACTAGTACCTCAATGTCATTAGGATCTTCATGTGTGTGAAGGTCTAAAATGGTTATTGGTATCACTCTAGGCTGATTATTAATAGCACCGGGAGGTAGAGGTAATTGAGGTAGTTCTTCTACTCCATGGAATGGTTTTAGTTTCTAAGCATGGAAAACTGGATGTTTTTGAGACTTAGTAGGTAATTCTAATTGAAAAGCCACCTCACCAATACTATTAATAATTTTGAATGGACTATAATATTTTTTTGTGAGCTTCTGAATCCTCGAGCCAGCCACTGATTTTTGCTGATATGGTCTGAGTTTCACTATAACCAAGTCTCCTATCTTGAAGGAATAATGAGTACGTTGCTTATTAGCATAGTATTTCATGGTATCCTGGGCCTTTTGCAATTTAGCTTTTAGTTTGGCCAAGATTTCATCTCTGGACTGCAACTCCATGTTAACTGCTTCAAGTTTAGAGCTTCCCACTATATACTATGGAATTGATGAGGGGTTTTACCAAAAACAATCTGGTAAGGACTAAGTCCTATAAATGTATGAGTGGTAGTGTTATAACTCTACTCTGCCCAATGTAATAGCTTTCCCCACTGCCTAGGTTGGTCATGAACGAAACAGTGTAGGTACTGCTATAATACTCTATTAACAACTTTAGTTTGCCTGTCACTTTAGGGTGGTAAGTCGATGACATACGAAGTTTAGTTCCACTTAATCGAAACAAGTCCTGCCAAAAATGGCTCATGAAAATGGGGTCCCTGTCCGAAATGATGCTCTTAGGCATTCCATGAAGCCTACAGACCATTCTAGCAAACAAGTCAGCAACCTTAGCTACTATGAATGAAGTAGGTAACATATCAAAATGGGTAACCTTGGAAAAACAATCAACAACCACAAATATTACTATGTTCCCTTGGAATGAAGGAAGCCCTATTATGAAATCCATGGTAAGATCTTCCCATACATCGGTAGGTATTTGGATTGCTTGAATTAAGCTGAAGGGCTGCTATGTGGGTGTTTTAACCTACGACAAACAAGACAGGATTTGACAAATTCAATGACATCTTTCTTCATACCATACCAGAAAAAAATTTCAATTAGCCTTGCATAAGTGAGTTATATGCCAGCGTGTCCTCCAAATAAAGGGTTATGGAATTCTTGTAGAAGAAGCTGCTTAAGGTCGGAGTTTTCATTAATGAAGAGTTTACCATTATAGAATAGAAGACCTTGAGTGATTTTAAAAGAAGGGTGCTTGTCAAGTTCTTATTGAACTACTTGGTATAATTGAGCTAGCTCTGGTTCTATTTCATATGTTTCCTTGAGCTTAAGGATGAAGTCAAAATGGGGAACAGTTAAACCAAATACCTGAGAATGTTGCGCAGGGACCCTTGATAAAGCATCAGCCACCCTATTGGAAATGCCAGGCTTGTAAACTATTTCATAGGAGTATCCTGGTAATTTTGAAAGGTAATAATGTTGATCTGGAGTCTGGATCACTTGAGTCATAAGTTCTTTTAGACTTCTTTGGTCTGTGTGAATTGTAAATTTTCTACCTAGTAAATACGGCCTCCACTTCTTGACGGTAGCCATAATAGCAAATAGTTCTCTCACATAAGTAAATGCGATGAGCAACTTAGGATAGAATTTCTTGCTGGAATAGCATATAGGATGCCTATTCTGTACTAAGACTACACCTATTCCATCACCTAAGGCATCAATTTCAAGGATAAATTCCTCTTGAAAGTTAGGAAATGCCAATACTGGTAATTCTGTCATGGCCTTTTTCAGATTTTCAAAAGCTTCTTGAGCTTGTTCCAACCATTCAAAAGCATCTTCTTTAAGAGATTAATCAATGGAGCTACGATACTGGCATAGTGTTTAATAAACTTACAATAAAACCCTGTTAATCCCAGGAATCCTTGTAGTTGTTTAAGTGAGGTTAGATTTGGCCAGGCTACCATGGCTTTATTTTTCTCCAGATCAGGCCCTACCCCTTCACAGGATATTATATGTCTTAAATATTCAATAGACTGCTACCTAAAAGAACACTTGGATTTTTTTAGGAAAAATTGATTCTGCAATAAGCACTTAAAAACCTACTCCAAGTGTCTAAGGTGATCATCTAGAGACTTATTGTAAACTAAGATGTCATCAAAGAATACAATCACAAACTGTCTTAGGTAAGGCTTAAACAATAGATTCATTGTTGATTGAAAAGATGTAGGAGCATTACATAACCCAAAGGGCATAACTAGAAATTCATAGTGCCCCTCATGTGTCCTAAAGGCAGTCTTGTAAGTGTCACTAGGATCCATTTGAATTTGATGATAACCAAAGCATAAATCCAATTTAGAGAAACAATTAGTTCCATGCAGTTCATCTAATAGCTCATCAATAAAAGGGATAGGAAAATGGTCCTTACTTGTGATTGTGTTCAATGCTCTGTAATCCACACAAAAGTGCCAACTTCCATCTTTCTTTCGTACTAGCAGTAATGGAGATGAAAAAAGGCTGTTATTTTTTTGTATGATTCCCAATTGGAGCATTTCTGTGATCAAATGCTCTATTTCTTTTTTCTAGAAATGTGGGTACCTGTAGGGCCGAACATTGACCAGGTTGGTCCCTTCTAACAATATATTCTTATGATCAATAGAATGAGCTGGAGGTAGTGTTTGTTGTGTTGTGAAAATATAGGCATATATTTCAAGAAGATTGGCAATTTGCGCTAGTAAGTTTTGAGGTTTCTTAGTGCTTTCAGAAGCAGGGATGATTTGAAGGTGAAAGAGTTGAGCAATGGCTGAAGTTGAAACCATGCATTTCAATTGTTGACGAGTTGCTTTTATTGGACTGAAGCCTTTCTGCCTAGTTAATTCAACAATTTGGCCATCCAAGATAAATTTCATGGTAAAGTTTTCATAGTCTGTAAGCATCGACCCAAGTGATTTCAGCCATTGGACACCTAACACCATGTTTGATCCACTTATTGGTAACATGAATAGGTCCATTAAGAAAGTATGGGCTCCTAGCTTAAGTAGTACTTGGTGACAGGCTAAAGAACACAGTAATTGCTCCCTATTGCCCACTAAGACAGTAAATTCTTGGGCTGGTGTCATTTGGAGGCCCAAAAACTTGGCTATCCTGGCCTAGATGAAGTTATGTGTGCTGTTGCTATAAATGAGAACAGACACCATGGACTTGCCAATGAGGCCATATACCTTGAAGGTTTGTGGGATAGTGTGGCCCAATAGAGCATTGAGGCTAATTTGGGCCTCAGTTAGATTAGATTGGGTCAACCCGATTGGAACTTCTTCTACCTCCGAAGAACTAACTTGCAATAACGAATCGGGTGGTGGATCAGGGCTATCCAAATCTGCAATCAAGAGAAGGAATTATTGTTTGTAGCAATGGTCGTGATGAAAACACTCATTGTAATTGTAGCACAGGCCTTTTTCTTTACAATTTTGTAGCTCGGCTAGTGTTAAACATTTGATTACAGGTTGTCCATGAACAGGGGAAGAAGTTGATGTAGAAGGGCTGATGGAGGGTTTGTGAGAAAGGAATTGATCAGATAGAGGATTTGGTTTAGGTTTTACTGTTGGTGTATTATGTATAGTGGAATGCATGGGTCTGTCAAGGAGTTTGTCTTCTTGAATTTTGGTAAGGCCGATGGCTTGTGTTAGGGTTAAGGGCTGGAAAGCTTGAACCTCTCGTGGAATGGCTGGTTTGAGGCCAGAGATGAAGCAGCTTAAGTAACAGGGTGGAGGTAATCCCATAATTTGATTAGCTAGGGCTTCGAATTGAGCTTGATAATCATGAACAGATGAGGTTTGACAGAACTTAAATAGAGCGTCTTTCAGATCCTCATACTGTGAAGGAGCAAAACATTGCTCAAATGTGTGAAGGAAGATTGGCCAGGAGAGGAGTTGGCCGTTGTTGTGCATCCACCGAGACCATGCTAAGGCTTCACTGTCCATGTAGAATGAGGCAATCCGAAGGCACTGGTCTTCAGGGGTATGGTGGAAGTCAAAGAACTGAGTGATTTTAAAGATCCATCGCATTGTATCGAACCATTAAACTTAGGAACATACAATTTCATAGAAGGAGGGAGTGAGGTGGAATGATTTGTGCCAATGGAAAAGGACGAAGAATCTATTAAATGGGTGTTTGATTTTGCTTCAATGGCTACTATTTTAGAGGTGAGGGTATTGTGGATTTCAAGAATGGCAATAATTATGGGATTGGATTTATCAGTGGTTCTGGAATTTCCAGCCATAATGGTCAACGAGAGCAACAAATATGTTATGAACTACAGCAGAGATACTGAAATACCTACAAACCAGAACAAACCCAGAAAAAAAATTAGAGAACAAAACCACAAAACAAAACTAGAAAAAACAAATAGGAGAACCAAATGGTTCTTTTTCTCCCTTCTTTTCATCATTGTCATTCCTTTCATATATATATATATATATATATCTTTGGCAACTAAAAAATTCTGCCTAAGCTTACAATTCCGGAATGAATAACTCACACACTCAGAATAACAACTTCATAACAGCAACATGAAATTCTCTCCTGTGCTACTCACCCCTATGGCAATACATAGTCTTTGAGCCATTTAGGTCTAATAGGATTTTTTTGGGCCTAATCTGTTGGACTTGGGTCAGGTCTTAGCCCACCCTCTCTTCTACCAGTTCTGACTCATTTCCCTCTTCCTTGTTTCTATCATTAAGTTTTTTCAAAGACTCATAATAGAAGGTGAAGGCTAAATTAAATGGCATAATATTTTTTACACTCCTTACCTCCAGATGAAAAGGACAAAAGGATCAAGAAATTAGAAAATAAGAGGGGGAAGTATCAAATAAAGGGCTATAACTCATCGCCTAAAATTAACATAAAGAAATATGATACTTGGAAAACTTAGAGCAAAACCAGCGCAACATCCAGCTACCCCTACATTAATGATATCAGTGAAAAATATTATAATAATTCCTAAACAAGCAACACTATTATTGCCAAAGGTTTATACCATCACCTTTTCCCCAGGCTCTTGTCTATATACAAACAAGCAAGCTGTGAACTCTAGATAAAATTGCAAATGTCTTATAAGGTGAACACGAGAAAATGAACTGAGTTAAAAAGAGAACATAAGATCCAAATCTGAACAGGGCAAACAAAGCTAAATAAAATAGCTTTCATTTGGTCAAGTTGTCAAAAAATAATACTTATCATGATAGATACCAAATAAGCCATGCTCATATATCATTGACAATGTGTCTGGAGAATCAAATGGAACTACATTCATTACCCACATTTTCATGTTTCTGAGTGCTGCAGCGAATCTGAAGACAGTGGAATACAATAATTAGAAGAAACGAAATTATTCATTTTGACTAGGCTATTAGCCTATTACTAATACACAGAATAATAGTTATGCTCCTGTAGAGAGTTTCTAGAAAGAAACTATGCAAGGCTAGGCATACAAGGAGCAAAATAGAAAAATGAGTTAAGTAATTTGCTCTTCAAGGAGAAGGACCTACAAGGAATTCTAGCTTCCATGGAAAAAAGAATGTAAAAAGGTTACAAGCACAGAGTATCTTACCTTCCATAAACTACTCTTATGTCCATGACATTTCTCACTAAAGACCACTTGATATCCATTTCAGTCAAGTATAAGCGGTAGACAACCATTTTCCAATGCTTATAGTCAGCAATGAAATCATCAGGAGCAAATCTTCTATAAATACCAACCTAAGAGTTTAACCAGTCAGGTGGCTTCTCCAACCTCAGTGGCCATTCATCAGGCCAGTACGATCCATTTCTTGATAGTTTCAAAATGAAAAATAGTCTTGCATAGTAAAACAGAGCACCTGTACCAGGGTCATTACAAAAGATGAGATAAAAAGAAATATTACCTTCATTCGAGTCATATATTAGAGCTCCCTAGAAAGATTGTTGAGCATGGCACAGACCAATTCCTTGAAGAACACTATTTTATGATAAGAAACAAATGTAAAGTACTAAAAATGTTAAGCAAAAAATATATTTACCTATAACAAGGATCAATTGCAGAAAGCACACACATCATGAAAACAACCTACATATCACAAACCAAATAATTACAAACTGATAGGAGAAAGAAAAAATGCCAAGAATCCAACACAATTTTACATTGGTCCAACTCTCCAAATTTACTTCCGTTACTAACATGTTTTATATATGGATAATTTCACTAAGTCAATGGTTACTGTTTCTGGCTTACAGCTATGGATGTTTACATTGAAATGAACAACTAATTGAATGTGTACATAATTTTGTCATCCAAGAGCTTGTACCGTTGCATTTATGAAAATAATAGTCCTACATCCACTCTTTAAGACAAAATCTTTATATCCACTTTTTCATTCATATTTTTTCGTGAATTAGTGGGTTTTAGACAAATTTTTTTATTTGAAAATAAAAATAAACTATCAAATGATCAAGATACTTTCATTGGAGGAGGTTTACACTAGTGGGGTGTACATTAGTCTGCAACTTGGACCTGTTAGATTATTTTAAAAATCTATAGTGGCCCATGTAACTAATAGACTGGCTTTAAATGAAAGATGGCCTAATGTGATAGTGGTTTGGTTTGAAAATAATTAAAGCTAGCGGGGGTTATTTTAAAATTTAAATTTTAAAATATCACTCCCTCTCCTCTCCCTTCATTATAAATAGTTATCTCCAATTAAAGACAACATAAGAGACAAAAATAAGAGAATAGAAAAGAAAGGAAACAGAAGGTATCTTCACCATCAAAGATATAGAAAAGAAGAAGGAAGAGAGAGGAAAAGTTACACAAGAGTTTTGATCAAGAAATCATCATGGATCTAGGTAAGGACTTTATCCTTTCATCAAATATACAGTGAAAATTATGATATCCTAGATTCATTTATAGTTCAGTGTAGTTTTTTGCATGGTTTAAAGTTTAGGAAAACTACAACTTATGGTTTAAATTTCTATCAATTGGTATCAGAGCGGGGTTAGGGATATTGTAATTTTCCATAAATGATTATTTTTCCTAATTTGAAAATTTTGAATTGAGGAATTATGAAAGGAATTTGATCTTGAA
>JANHAO010027207.1:0-10896 GCA_026873985.1 Saraca asoca | reverse complement strand
ATTGTGGCCAAGGTTTGGATGAGTTTGATATCCAAGGGACCAAAGTGCAATTCAGTACAATTGCATTGGGGCCAAAAGGTTATTTGGTAAGACTTTTGGGGCCTATTTGCAAATAACAAAATGTTTTAAATGCAGCCCTGAAATGACGTCATTTTGGCCACCCTTAGGGTAGCCAAAACGACGCCGTTTGGCATCCCCTTCATCTTTTCGAATTGGCTGAAGTGTTTAGCCAACTTGAGGGAAATTCCAAGGGGAGAAGCCATGAGCTTGCGCTGGAAGTGGAGATGTGATCTCTATGGTGTTCGACCAATAAAACCAAGAGAGAAGAGGAAAAACAAAAAGGGTTTTTAGGGTTTCTTCTTCTACTTCTTCTTCACTTGAAGCTGAAAGAGTTTCAACAAGATTGGAGATGAAATCTCCATGGGTTTCGGCCATAGAAGCCGAATAAGAGAAAAAGAACTCGCCGGAAAGTTGTTCCAGGTTTTAGCTCCGTTTTGGTCCATCCAACTTCCCACACTTGCTAGCATAAGGAGAGAAGTTGAAGAGGCCATAGAGGATGTTCTCCAGCGTGGATTTTTGGTAGAGGCAACACATATGGGTTGCTATGGTGACCACAAGCTTCCGTTGCAAAAGAAGATGGACTAAAGGTTAGTTTTGCTTTCCTTCTTTTTAGATTTGATCTAGGATGTTGTACAACCTCTAACAATGGGATCTTTGGGATGGTATGGTTCGGCCAAGGCATGGGTTTTACAGAAAAAATTTTGAAATTTTGTCTTCTTTGGTTGCACCATACCTATCACAACATCCCTGACCTTCTCCCTCAGCTCCCGTGCTTTAGCAGAGATGACGGCCAGCTCATCCACGAGCTTCACCTTTTCCTCCACTTAGGCTTAGAGCATCTTGTCTAGCTTTACCATCATTAACAAGTTTTGAAAAGCCAATACAAAAAAATTAGAATATGAAGGAAGTAGAAGAACCAGGATAAAGGAATTATACTTACCACTAGGCGATGATGAGACGCGTAATTGACCAAACCCCCAGTGGTGAAATCCTCTGACTCTAACATCTGGATCCTGTTGTGAGGCCCCAGGATCACATCAATGCTATCCACAAGGACGTTGAGGTATTCTTTGGTCTTGGAGCTAGGCTTGATAGGTTGCTCCACGACTTCAACCTTTGGAGTTGTTTCCTTACGAGTAGTAAGCTTCTTCTTTCCCTTGTTCATCTTTCGCTTCTTAGCGGGGGGCATAGAAGAGGTAGTGATATCAATTGCAACATTTGCCCCAAGCTCAGGGGTAGGAACCAGCTTTTGTGAAGGAGCTAATGCTAAACCTGAGGGTTAGCTTCCAGCAGCCAGAGTTATGTTGTGATTGGAAGCCAATAAGGTCTCCTCTTCGTCAGAGTCAGGTAGTGGTGTCCTGAAGATAAGTTTCATGATATTCTCATAATCGTTAGAGTTCATTAGACCTACCTCCTTGACTTGATGAACTCCTATTTCCCTGGTGACCTTAGTACTTGTAGCTAGAATGAGCTTATGGGAGCAAAGAAGGCTCTCGTCAAAATGGAAGTCATTCTGAAGATCATTTGAGGCAGCAAACTGATCTAAAACCCCTAACTCCTTAGCTCCAAGAGTTGGATTTTTACCGGTCCCGACTACAAAATGAGACAAAGTTAGTATCAATGAAACAAATGTGAACAAGTCATTAAACTCGCATTCCCTTAGCTTGCTCACCGGGTGTGAGGACAAAACCAAAATTTTGAAGATTACGAAGGGATGGACAAGAGATATAAAACCAACACGTTTTATATTGCCCCATGTTAGACTTCCCTTTGTCATCTCCCTGTGGTAGAATCCTTTTATGCTTTGTCAGTCGAGCTAAGAGATAATAAAGCTTGTCTAATGTGCTCGCGCACCTAATGTTATACAGGTAGCACAGGACCTCAATCGATGGCGGTGGGAGCTTATTCCTCAAGTATATTAGCGCCAAAGAAGTAAGCTGGACGTAGGAGTTAGGGGTGAGCTGGAATGGGCAGAGTTTAATTTTATTCAGGAAATTAATAATAAATGGGTGTATGGGAAACCTAAGCCCCGTAGCGAGGTGCAATAAGCTAACAACAATAAACCCCCGAGGTGGATAAGGGGCGTAGTCATTCGAGGAAGGTACCATGAGGCGGCATCCATGGTGGATTCGAAATGTCTGAACTGTGATCTGAAGATGGCAGAGCCAAATAGATGAAATGTATAGGCTAAACACCTGACGATCAGAAGGTTGTTGGCTTACAATGGCCTCTTGGTCCCTAATAGGATTTGGACGAGCAGCAAAGTCCCCAGCGACTTCACCACTCCTCGAGGTCACTTTATCGGGATGTCGTGCCCATTGCGCTAGAGAGCCAGGCTCGTCATTGCCCCTTATTTGGTGACATCAACATCCATGACCTGCACCCATCTACATAAGAAAAAAGGGAACAGTCAGGCTGCTACAAGCAGACCCTACCCAAAAGGCTAAGGCTAGTGATTTCCTATACGACACGTCATGTGCACCTCAAGTCACTGCATTTAAGACCTAGACTCCAGAAGACAAAAGGAACTTAATGATGGAACCACAAATCTAGAAAATAAATGCAAGACTCGAAATAGTAATCGCAAACCCCAGAGTCTAACGATAGATTACCCAAAAGCTGAATCAAGCAAGGGGAAAATGTACAAGCAAGCAGTTTTAACCAACATTCAAACATTCCAATGACAAGCCAATGAGTCTCACACAAACCATAAAACAAGGAAATCCAAAAACCACAAGTTGAAGAAAGAAAGACTCATCATGATTAACCAAAGCAAAAAGACCAAAGATACTTGCAAAAAGTGCTTCCTGGTGAGTAGAGTTCGAACAGCAACTAGAGAGTTGAAATGACACCAACGGCAGTAGACAATAGTGATCGGTTATAGGGAATGGCAGAGAGAATAGACAAGAAGAGCTTGGGAGTTTTAGGGTTTCGAATGGTAGTGAAAGGGAGAGAAGAGCCCATTCGATTTATATGGCACGCAGTGCCATTGTTAGATATGGGAACCCATCAGCTACCCATAATCTGATGGTTCGGCGAGTGCCAGTGAAAAACTGACAATAGCATGGCATGCACATTTACTAGATGTAGGAGTAATTATGACAAACCAGTGGTAAAAATTGAAAAGTCACAGACAAATTGAGTAGGAGCCTGCCAAATAACCCGTAGAGCCATAGAGTCACAAGCAACAGACCATAACTCCCAGCTCACTCCGCATCCAAGAAGTGCCTTCAACACCAAGCTCTTATGCAAACAGCACCAAAATCTTCTGTCCAAGAAGTGCTAGCCATGCACCAAACTCTTGCATGAATAACACCAAAATCCCATGTCTAAGATGTGCTAGTCACGCACCAAACTCTTGCATAGCCGCATCCAAGAAGTGCCTTTAGCACCAAACTCTTGCATGGACAACACCAAAATCCCATGTCCAAGAAGTGCTAGTCATGCACTAAACTCTTACACGGGCCATGTCTAAGAAGTGCCTTTGGCACCAAACTCTTACACGGATAACACCAAAATTCTGCATCCAAGAAATGCCTTCAGCACCAAACTCTTACATAGACAACACCAAAATCTCACGTCCCAGAAGTGCTAGCAATGCACCAAACTCTTGCACAGGCTGCATCCAAGAAGTGCCTTTAGCACCAAACTCTTGTGAGGATAACACCAAAATCCTGCATCCAAGTAGTGCTAGTCATGTACCAAACTCTTGTATGAGCCACGTCCAAGAAATGCCCTTAAGTATCAAACTCTTGCACGGACAACACCAAAATCCCCTGTCCAAGAAGTGCTAGCCACGCACCAAACTCTTGCGCAAGCCATGTCTAAGAAGTGCCTTCAGCATCAAACTCTTGCGTAGGCAAAGACATATCCATGCAACCTACCTAAGCATTCATTCCCACACCAGTAAAAGTGGTCATGCACTCCGATGCTCAACTTCATTGCCAACCAAGATGAGATAATGCTACCAATTGGTCATCTGATATGGCACATATCCTTTAAGTTATGATTTATTAACTAAAAAGCCCATTCATACAAATTCAATTAATATTATCCGAGGTCTATTGACCTAATAAGCACTTATTTTATCTAACAATTACCGAGTTATGGTTTGCTAGGACTTATTCATGTTGCTGGCTGTGACCTACTATGTCACTAATGTTACATGCTCAGGAAAAACCCGAAATAAAATATAAAGTTTCATTACAAAACCTTTCAATGAGGTGTAGTTACATGAAAAACCAAGGGAACAAATCAAAGAAAGCCTACAGTAGATTGAGAAAGAGCTGAATCTTAACAAACTGTAGGATTCACAAATGGATCAAGCTGCTCCAACCCTTCCTCAACTTCCTCTCGAGGTAGTATATTGTCTAACTTGAGCATCCCTGAGGTGCTTGAAGTGGGAGAAATAGCATTTGGGGCAAGCAAAGCGATTGTACAAGTTCTCCCTAGTCCTCCTGAGTAAGGAAAGCAACCTTCAGCTTCATTAAGCCACTTAAAGGTCTGGGGACATCCAACACCACCATGCAAGGAGGAAAAGGAACACAATTAGAAGGCCTAAATTCCATCAAGCCACAGGGTCAGTAAGCAAGCCTGATAGTTTTGTCTCCTTTTTCCTGTCCTTTTTGGAAACTAAAAGCTTCTCCCTTAGCCTTATAACTCTAGGGCGCTTAAAGAAACCAAACGGTTAGCCCGCTAGAGGATAAAAGAGCAAAAAAGGAGGAGCTAAACTTGTTAGCACCATAAGGAGGTCATGAAGAAATTTCCAGAGTCCTTAAAGAGGAATGCCCCATAGGAATCACGTGTAGTAGGCTATACATGCCCCACAATTTCATGCAACAGACCATATACACCCTAAAGCATTTCACCAAAGGCTAAAACTCTAGGAATATAGGGGGTTTAGTCAATACTCCCATCTGGTTATTCTTTGAAGTAAGCAAGAAGGCTTCTCACACCTTATATAGACTAGACCAACCTCATAGAAGAACATAGTGAGAATCCAGTTGTACCAAATCAAATGGTCCAAAAGAAAGTGAGACTATCGCGCTAACAACTGTGGAATGTGAACAGTGAGAGGTATGGCCTGGTGTAGATGAAGTGAAAGATTAAAGCCTGAAGTGACAACATAGCAAGCTGTGGATGAAGACTTTGACTATATGGCAAACCGTAGTTGAAGAACTTAACACTGCAGATTGTGAGCAAAGATTCTGCCAGCAGATTATAACTCCCAGTCCGTAAGGCAAACTGAGAGTTGGAGGGCTGATGTTATGGATATTCTCTAGATAATTCAAAATGGGCTGGCAGAAGCCTAATAAGAAGTTGAGTCCAGCCAGAAAGGGCTCAAATCACCTAACAATGAAGGTCACTCAACGGAGGTGTCACCTCACTAGTTGCGAGCTCGAGACACAAGATGGGATCGAGACAAGTTCCAACTCATCAAGAATGAATTCCATCTCGCCAAGCGAAGCATGCTGCCCTAGTCGTATTCCAGGAAGCCAGTTTGGACTGGCTTGCTAAGCCCATCAACATAGCCAGTAGGTTACCCAATGCAAGCTCGTACTGCCTAGTGAGTTATCTTAAGAGTTATTTACGTAACGTCGGGGTCTAGTCAGCACCCAAAGGCACATTCTCCCAACCGAGAAGTCAATCCTCAAAATCAACACATCAACCTCCAAAATCCGACAGTGAAATGCCAAGCACTTATTGCCCATGACAGCAAAAATAATCATCTTACTACTTGTCAAATTACATTTGTAACCCTTCTAGTTTCTATAAATAGGCGAGGGATGTATCATTGTAAGGGGGTAAGAGCAATTACATGCAGATACTTTAGCAAAATAGTGAGAGAGCACTTGTAAAGTGAGAAGAACCCTGATATTGTAACTCTGTTAAACTTCACAGAGAAACCACTAAACAAAGCTAATACAAACTACCGTAGATGTAGGGGCCAAATTAACTTTAGTCAAGCTATGATAAAAGTTTTTATGTGCATTGTTCTTCCTCTTTCTCACTCTCTTTTCTGTTTAAACTTAAGTTATCAACTTGCAGTTTAGGGTGTTGAAAAATCGTTTAGGTTGACTAAGATTTAGGTTTACTAAATCAAATTTTACCGTCAACATTTTCTTAATATATTAATACATAGGTGAATTTTTTGGTAAATTATTTTGTTAAAATATTTAAATTAATTACTTTATACCAGAAGATTTAATTAATAAGAGTTTATACATTATCATAACTAATATATTATTTTAAAAAAATATACATTTCAAATATATTTTTTATGAAGTTTCAAAAATATTTTAAATTAAAATTGTGACAAGTACTCAAAAGCAATAAAAATTTCAAAAAGAAAAATTTTGAAATATCAAATTTAGTATTTTATATCTAAAGATAATATGAAAATTTAAAAAGTAAAACTTTTTAGTTAAACACTATCTACCAAATCATAATTAGATATTACTAATCATGTATTGATAAGTATTTTATTTCTATATAAATATATATATTTACATATATATAAATTATTTAATACACATAGAAATAATTTAAATTAAAATTTATTAATGATTTTATATTAAAAATTAGGTATATATAATTTTATTAAATAGATAATTTTTGTAAAGAATGAGAATATAAAACATTTAACGAAGTGATATACAATTTAAAATTTTAGATGATATATTATTAAAATTATTAAAATTTTAAATTTAATATTAAATATTTATATTTAATATCACCATATTCTAAGTTGAAAATCATTTTAATAATACTAAAATAGACATGAAAATTACATTACTCAAATAAATAAATAACTTAAATGTTAAAAATTAAAAATCAAAGTATTAGTTGATAATTCAGAAAATTAAAATATTATATTAATAATTCAATATTTTAATAGTAGTGAAATTAAAAAATTAAATTAGAAATTAACTATAAATAATTTAAATAAATAGTTTATTGTTAAAACAGGTAAACACAAAAGTTCTATCTAAGATTGAAATTTGAACAAAAAAAAAAGAAAATTAAAAATTCTTCTTACTTGTTCTCTCTTGACAAGTAGAAGACACTTGCTACATGGTAATATTTAGGTAAGACGAGTGTTACAACTTTTATAATATTAGAAAAATTTGATAATTTAGAAAATTAAAGAATTAGAAAATTAAATTAATAACTCAATAATTTAATAACAATAAAATTAAAAAATTAAATTAGAAATCAATTATAGATAATTCAAATAAATAATTTATTGTCAAAATAGATAAATGCAGAAGTTCTATTCATAATTTGAATTTGAACCAAAAAAAAAAATAAAAGTTCTTTTCACTTACTTTTTCTTGACAAATGAAAGACACTTGCTGCATGTGACATTTACGTGAGAATGAATGTTACTACTTATATAATATTTAGGAATATTTGAACCTACCAATCCCTAACCAGAAGCTTCTTTTATATGTTGAACAAGAGCAAAACAATGATGTGTATCAGCATACTCACTATGAATGAGATTAGCTGGTTCCAATGAATCCATTTCAACCTCAACAACTTTGAGAAGAAGAATTCTGGCCAAAGACAAGCCTCCTAATAAAGCCCACAATTCAACCATAACTACTAAACAAATACCCATAAATTTTGAAAAACCTTACACAAATCGACCCTCTGAGTTCTTAACCAAACCACCACAAGCTACGGTACTATTATCTAAACAAACTTAAGCATCAACATAATTTTAAACTAACCTTTTGAAGGTGGCCTCCATCTCAACCCCAATTCCCAAACCTGATCATATTCATCATCACTCTTCAAAGAAAAAGAATCAATTGCCTGAAATACATTGCTCATAATATTATCACCTCCATCTTTATTTTTCAGATCAAAGATGGCAGAATTCCTCTTTCTCCAAATATGATTAACAACAAAACCAAAAACAATCCCCCAGTTTAACTTTTTTTCCTGATTCCATTTGCAAGAATGATTAAAAAAAATCCAATCATGTAAAGGTAAAGAAAAAAACTACTACCAACATGTGGGTTTATGTTAGACTTTGAGATTTTCCTTTGATATCTAAAAGTTAGTTCCTATATTTTGTTAAGCTAACTAAGTCTAGTTACTTTTGGTTGTTTGTTTGTAATGTGGCTGAAATAGACTTATCACAGCTTGTGTGTTAAGTGGGAAAGCCTTTTAATTTTTGCAGTCCAAATGATGGTTTCTTGCATGGTTTTTTAGGTATGTCTTAGTATTTTCAGCATGTATATATGGTAGAGAAATGAATGAATATAAAAAAAAAACCATTTCTGCTACTCTTTCTTCTTTGCATTTTACTATTGCATTTTTATGAGTTTTTTGGTTTTATAACATGGTATCTAGAGCATAAGTGATCTTAGAGGGCTGTGAGTTTGAGAGAAAAAACCAGCAAGGCTTTCCTTCCATAAAAACCTTTAAAATAGAGTGTTTGTTCATGGCTTCAAGCAGTTATTCAGCCCCTGCTCCTCCAAAGTTCAAAGGCAAGAATTATGCAAGTTGGGTTGAAAAAATAAAGACCTACATGAGAGCTTATGATCTTTGGGAGGTGGTGGAGACTGGCAAGGAACCAAATCCTTTGCCAGCAAATCCTACTCTAGCTCAAATAAAAAATCATAATGAAGAAAATGCAAACAAGTACAAAGCTTTATTTTCCATTCAATCTTGTGTTCAAGATGAAATTTATACAGGAGTTATGAACTGTGATTCTCCAAAAGAAGCTTGGGACATCTTTAAAAAGGAGTTTCAAGGAAATGAAAGGACCAAGCAAATGCAAGGGCTAAATCTAAGAAGAGAGTTTGAGGTCCTCAAGATGAAAGACTCTAAAACTATCAAAGAATATACTAAGAAGTTGATAAGAGTGGTTAATCAAATTAGAATGCTTGGTGAAGAGCTAACGAAGAGGAAACTAGTAGAAAAAGTGCTAGTTAATATTGTTAAGAAGTTTGAAGCCAAGATTTCTTCTTTTGAAGATTCCAAAGATCTGTCTAAGTTGACTTTGACAGAACTTGTGAACGCTCTTCAAGTTCAAAAGTATAGAAGAGCAATAAGGATGGATGAGATAGCAATAGAAGAAGCTTTTCATGTAAAGGTGCAAGAGAAGCAATCAAACAATGGAAAAAAGAAGCAATCTAGAGATAAAAAGGGGAAAGAAAAGAAAGATGGTGATAGTAGCAAAGGTGAAGGCAAAATGGGCAAATATCCTCCATGTCCTCATTGCAGGAAAAGAAGCCATACAAAAAATTTCTATTAGTAGAGGCCAAATGTGAAGTGTAGAGGCTGCAACCAGCTTGGCTATGTTGAAAAAGTATGCAAAAACAAGGGAAACCTATAGGAATAACATGTAAAGGCTACAAAGGTTGAAGAACAAGTTAAGGAAAGCCTATTTTCAGCCACTTGCTATGCTATAAACAATAGCAAAAACACTTGGCTTATTGATAGTGAATGTACTAGTCACATGACTCATGATGCTAGTATATTCAAGGAGTTAGATAAAACCTATATAGCTAAAGTGAAGATTGCAAATGGAGACTATGTTGATGTCAAAGGAAGAGGAGTTGCAATAGTGGAAACATCTTCAGGTATCAAATTTATTCCTAATATTCTATATGTACCAGAAATAAGTTACAATCTGCTAAGTGTTCCACAGATGGTTGAAAAGTAATATGCCTTACATTTTCATGATATGTCTTATAATATATATGACCCCTTAAGCTGTGAGTTAATGATAATCAAGATGAATGATAGAAGTTTCCTAGTTGACATGAAAAAATTCTAAAGTGCATGCTTATGCTGCTAATGAAGATAACTCAATCTTATGGCACAAGAGACTCGGACATTTCAGTTATTCCACCTTGAGAAATATACATTCAAATGAACTAGTCTTAAATCTGTCTACTATTTTTGAAAGTACCGATGTGTGTCAATATAGAAAGCAAAGTAAGTTGCCATTTTCAAAAAACACATGGAGAGCCATTAAGAAGCTACAGTTAATACACTCTGATTTGTGTGGTCCTATGAGTATTTCATCTTTAAATGGTAGCAAATACTTTCTACTATTTATAGATGACTTCTCTAGGTAGACTTGGATTTTTTTCTTAAAATAAAAATTAGAAGTGTTAGTTGTATTTCAAAAGTTCAATGCCATGCTTGAGAAGCAAGCTGATTGTCATATAAAAAGATTCAAAACTGATAATGGTATTGAATATACCTTAAGAAACTTTAATGCTTTTTATGAAAAAGAAGGCATTCAACACCAATTGACAGTTTCTTACACTCCCTAACAAAATGAAGTGAATGAGAGGAAATATAGGTTAGTTATGGAGATAGCTAAATGCTTATTATTTGAGAAGGGGCTGCCTAAATATTTTTGGGCTAAAGCTATCAACACCTCAATTTATTTATTAAATTTGCTACCAACTAAGGCCTTGAAAGGAAAAACTCCCTATGAAGTGTGGCTTGGGAGCAAGCCTTCAATTAATCACATAATAGTCTTTGGGCATGTATGCTCTACACATGTGCCTAAAGTAAAGAGGGACAAGCTTGATCAAAGGGCTGAGATTGGAATTTTTCTGGGTTATGGCAACAATACTAAAAGATATAGAATTTACAGCTTAAAGAATGAAAAGATAATAGTTTGCAGAGATGTGAAGTTTGATGAGTTTGCAAAGTGGAAATGGAAGACACATGAGATTGAAGAAATTAACAATCAAGATGGGGAATTCTTACCACACGATCATGATGAAGCTATGGAAGAAGATGGTTTAGACCATTATGATCATACTCCAGTAAGAGGAACCAGATCTCTTGCTGAAGTTT
>JANHAO010027206.1:0-10896 GCA_026873985.1 Saraca asoca | reverse complement strand
TTTTTTTTTAACCTTCAAGCCCCACTTTAAATTATGATTTTTTGTCATCTATATTTACATTTTATTATATATAATATAAAACATCCTGTTTTCATATTACTTTGTGAATCTTATCGATTCACAATTCGTTTCGATTCACGAGTCAAAAAATTTTACAATCGATTCGTGATACGATTCACGATTCGATAACCTTGACTGCAAGTACTTCATAAACGGCCAAAATGAATCTGACAACAGCAAGCAATGCAAAATCGGTCAAATGAAAAGAACACACAGCAGGCCATACAAACATATGCACAGATGAAACCAATACCGTTTACAAGAGCCACATAAAACTGAACATTTTAAAATTAAAAAACTAGTTTTGAGATCATACCCAGTATCCACGGGGTACGTCCTTCCCACAAATCTTGAAGTTTGTTATTGCAACTTTTCCACTATCATCTTCCCGCTTATTGGAATTTGTCGGGCACAAGTCATCAAAACTCACAAGTATGTCTGCAGTGCCCTTCCGGCATCTGAAACAAATAATTTAAAACAGAAGAAGCAAAATTGTGACACTAAATATCAGTAAGAAGTGAAACAGAGGAACAGTAAGAGGTTCATCTTACCTCTTGGAGGGATGATGAACCACCAAAAGCTGAAGGAATTTTAAAAGTGAAGCACGGGTTTCTGGTTTAATCATCTACAGTGCAGAAAGTGAGAGTTCTTTATCTATAAGAAAGAGCATAGAATAAAATACTAATGGGATAGAAATTATCATAATCTACCTTGTGCTCTAAAATGATATCAAATGCAGTAGAAGTTGCCTCTTCAAGATCATAGATAGCTCGTGCAATCTTTCACAGTCAAAGCAATACATATGTCAGTAGTTTACATTGCAAGAAGCAACTCTCTTTTAGGGTATAATTGAATCAACTAGCGGTTAAATTAACAACAAAACCTGTCCAGCATCTGATACATTGGATGGAAGATGCTCATTTTCAAATTTCTGATCATCCAGGCTATATGAACTGTAATTTGAGGGAGAAAATTCAAAAGTTAATGACAAAAAAATAAGTTCAAGCTAAGGTAACATCATATTTTAGCAAAGAACATCATACTTCCAGATGCTAAGATCTATTTAGTTAGATTGTTCTTTACTGTTTAGTTCTTTGATCTCAGATTCTTTATAATTGCAAAGCACATCATACTTATACACTTTTTCTTTTTGGATAGAAAAAGAAATTGCATATTATTTGAATATATTGTGAAATGATAAAGAAATTGCATTAAGTTGGCAAAATTGAAATTGTCTCTTCAATGTGCCCGCAAGAAGGGATACACTCAATGAGCAAGTCAAAATTCATTAATCTTGCAAAGAGCCACCTTTCAGTCACAATACGCCTTTCAAGCAAGAAGGATATTTCAATCACACGACAGTTCTCGACCAACCAATCCCTCCAGTCCTCACAATGCCAATGTTAGGTATGTATGAAAGAGTACCATATGCATATCTGTATGTACGCATATCCTATATGGAAATGCCTATGGTGCAGTTATGGCAACCTTTTCGAAGTATCTGGCCAACTCACACAAGTTTGACCTGTATATGTTTCTTTATGAAAGGCTTTAAAATCATCTAGGCTGTTTGAAGTGCCAAGTAACAAGTAGGTGGATTCACACTACTTTCCTCTTAATTGACAAAAATCACAAAAAACAGTTTCATAATAACAGATTGTTCCAACACCAATTAAAAGGGAACAGAAAAATGAGTCAAACAACCTCACAATTGTAAATATATGGTCTAGGAAAGATATATCAGTTGTCCAGTATAGCTGTTAGATTACAATAGCATCTATTTGTTAATAATTTCAAGGCAGATTAGAGTGTCAAGTTTCAAAATGGCTATCAGGTCATTTTTCTTTTATTTACTTTAGTTTTCTCTTGTCCCCTGCACAGCACAAGAGTAGAAAGCAATCTGTGGATTCATAAAGGAGCAGTGCAAGAGAACTTTCCCTCTAAGCATGCCCCCATATTTATACGTTGGGACATTTTTTTTTCCTATAAATCTTTTGGCCAGAAATGCATGAGACACAATATAAGATAGTTGACATAAAATATCATAATCATATTGGCAATAATCTCATGTGTAGGTCACACCTGCTCATTTGCTTGTTGATCCAATTTAGCAACTGCTCAGCTGTGCGTCCATCATCAATCATATGTATATTGCTTTTCTCATGTTTAGGTTCCCAACCACCACCAACAAATTTAGAAGGAGAGCCCCAAAATAGCATAGGATAATGACCAACAGAAAATTTATCACAGAGTTTAGTATTTATCTGTGCTGCCAAACAAGGGAAAACAAAGGGACAAATCACCAAGGCGTGTTTTGTCCGTCAACAAAATCAAGTTATATATATGAAAAAACTAGTAGAGAAATTTGACAACTATAATAGATAGGCAACAACATACAACACCCAGCCCAATATAAGCCTTGTGATACCCAATAGGTATATGTGAATAATTTACCAAAAACATGGGAATGAAGATGAGACAGGTTCAACCGTATTATTATCAAAGTCAGAGCTGCTAAAAAACAATTCCCAAGACAGAATGTTTTCATTTAAATTATTTTTACTTTCTAGTCAGAGTCTTATATCATTATTTAATTGCTACTACCAGAAAAGAAATGCATTTCACGCCCAGCGTTCTTGTAAAAGATATCACATGATACATCATATAAAGTGCAATCGGTTTATCTTTCACCTTTGTTATGTTAATATGTTCATTTTTTGCTTGATCATAGTTTACTCTCTATCTACCTCTCTTGTACAGACACAAACTCTTGAAGTACACAGGCTAAGAGTGTGATTTCAGAGTGTATGGAGTAAGAGACTGCTTTCTAGATGGTATCATATCCCAATAAAGATAACCATGCAGAATCTACCAAGATAATCAACTTCATCTTCCTTCAGAATATATTTTCAAGTAAAACTTACTTCAAATTCGAATATCTTTCTAAATAAATGAAAGCAGGTAGTACTTTCTACATAAACAACTATGCACAAAAGCAAACCTTACAATTCAAGAAAAGAGCAATAGACGAAGAATATACCTTCAATGCACAATCTACCCTCGTCATTAGTATGATTCCTGGATGCACAGCGTCAGGACCATTGAACAGCCTTGCAACCTTTTCATAGTGGGGCTGAAATAAAAGTTCAATAAGGAATACTGTCGAGATTAAATAGTACATAAAAGGAACCATCAAAATCACATGCTAAGGGGAATAATACCTTATAATTTCTACAAGCAGGACACCTGCAAGACAAGTAAGGCGCACAAGGAAAATTAGAAATTAATGTTCTCATATTTCAAGATAATAAACCTACCTAAACCTGAGTTTATAAAAGAATTCACCAAAATAACTCAGGCTATTTATTATTAGGGAAGACAAGAATTAAGTTCAAATTAGATGGCAGACAGTGTGCTCATGATTTAGTTTAATTGCTGTTTCTGCATTATTATTTTAAATAAGAGTGTAAGATAAGAAATGTCAAAAGCAAAAGAATATAATAAAAAGGAATATTACAGAGAGAGCAGAATATTACAAAAAAACAAAAAAAGAGAGGAAGAAAGTCAAACAGAGGTAAACTGCAGTCTCAAGTTTGACTTATATTAGATAAATATGTTACTCCTGTAATAACAACAAGCACATTCATGTCCTAGAAAAAAATTATCGAAAAATGTTTATTCAATTTTTGATATTACAACAAGGCCAAAGTTTATGGAACTCAGAAATCACACCATGAACCATACACCTAAGTCTAAGACTGGGCTAGTACCACTTGAACTACTTAATCAATGTTACTTTGATATTAAAGTTGGCAGTAACGAGGACATTGATACCTGCACTATAGTAGAATTCTGAATTAAATTACATGCAACAGCATAGCACATATTCAGATTTAAATTGGCTAGCAATGAGATTTAATTTTAGGCCTTTACATTAATTTCTATCAAACGAAAAAAAGATCTCATGCGATCTACACATATCCATCATCTCTTACATTTAACATCTAGCCACTAAGACTTTCAAAAATTGAACTCTTTGCAGCTGGAACTTAAAATATTGAAAACATATTATACAGATAAGATACAATATGAATAGATTAACCACATGGCTCTCAGAAGACAAGGAACACAAGACCAAAAACATTATGCTAAAATTAAAAAAAAAATCTAAATAAAGAAAGGGCATAATAATAAGGCTAGAATATTCACACACCTGTCTAAGATTTCTAAAGACTAAGACGAACAAGGAGCAAAAATTCCACAGCCAAAATCAGTAGAGAAAATTGAACCACTACATATATCTCATTGGCTATATTTATGTTATCTCAAGATCATGATAAACAAGAACTCAAGGAGAGTCAAATGTGAGAAAGAAAATATTGTGAATGCAGAAAAGAAGGTGATGAATTACAAGAGAGACAGATTAGGATTAATAAAAAATAGAACCTTGTCCTTTACAGTAGTCAGAATAGTTTTCCACCAGTAAAAATATCCTCTATATGTATCCCAACAGCATTTGAGAACACATTGACAAAGTATAAAGTAGTTTAATAATATTAACAATAATAATATAAAATAAATTCCATCAAGTATTAGACAAGCAAGTAAATTGGATGCAGGTTTTGGAGTATTTATGCCTTATCATGGGTTGTCCTTGCTCCCTACTTCATTTAAACTGGCAAGTCAAAACACAAAAACATACTCCAAATTCAATCCATATCTAAGTGAGTTCCAAAAGATGATAATACAAAGTAAACAGAAATTTGATAGCCGACCCCCCCCCCCTCTCAGAAAAAAAAAAAATCCATAAAATTTTGAACTTTTAATCTACCACACTATTCCCCCTCTCACAGCACATATGTCAGCTACAGAAACCATTAGCTCCCCTGAAAATCTTGTTAAATCTCCAATCACCTTTCCTTAATTCCATAATTATGCTAGAAAACAATCTATCATAGGAAAATTAAACAGAACTATATCTCATGCTTTATATAGATCACACCAAAGTTTGCAGCTTCCAAATAGTTGTCATACTAATTCCTTTCCCTCCGAAATTCATTACAGATCAATTTTGTTGGTCAAACGGTAATTCACCCTGCCTCAACTAACCCCATATAAACAATTTAGTCCTACCATTCAGGTAAAATCTCTGATGAAACTTTAAACCAAAAATTCCCAATATCCAATAGAGAATTCAATCCATTCCATTAATAGAAGGACTAAATATGAAAACTTTATAAAAAAAATTACTAACCAATGGGCAAAAAACTCAACGACAGCAAAAGTAGCAGGGGTATCCTTAAGAACCTCATCAAAATTCGTTGCATTCAAGTCAACAGCATAGTCTCGAAGATCACCATTTTTACCATCGTCGTTGACAACCCGGAGGATCGAACGACGAGAACCCAAGGAATAATCAGAAGAAGTCAGTGCAGAGTAGCTCAATGGAAGCAGACCCAGAAACAAGAGCCAATATAAATACATCAGAGACATCGAAAATAGATAGATCACCGAGCCCAGAGACACCCTCGGGCTCGAAATGATTTATCCACACTAGGGTTTAGTGTGTTATTGCAAATTTTGAAGAAAGTTGAGGTTTTTGAAGAAGGTTCTGTAGGGAGAGATGGATCTGTGATGTTATTTTCTGTTCGTTTTCGTTGTGAAACTTTATGAGATGGACAGGGTAGGAGAGGCGGGGAAACGGTAAAGGGTAAGAATTACGTTTTGCTTTTGCAGATGGCTGAACCTGCTCATCAAGGGTCCTGTCCTGTCGACGCCAAATCAGTTTGAAATGATTTCTACGTTTCCTTTCCTCCCTTTCCTTGTACTTCTTTGGTTTTTTTTTTTTTTTTTTTTTTCCCTTAAGATTTCCTTGTACTGTTATTCTTTAATATTTTTAATCCCTCCCTCTCCTCGTATTTTTTTTTAAAGAACTTATTAGAAAGTAACTTTTTTTGTAAAATAATATTTTCAAAAAGTTATATTTTATCTGTTTTATTAATTAATGATTAATTAAATAATATATTTATTTATTACTTTTTAAAAAATTGTATTTCTCACATACTATAATAATTTTTTTAGATTTGAACTAAAGTTTTAATGATAACAATAAGACTCTTTTAAAATGAATAATGATAGTTTTACACTAAATCTTACGCAACTGTCACATTTCATTATTTTTTTAGCCTCACATTAAAAAAAAAATGCACCCTTTTTTATTTGTAAAAAGGTGTGCGTTTTAGCGTAAAAGTTGGCACATGAGGCATTAAATTTCTTGCAAGAATAATATGTTTTATGCTCGAATATAAATAAATGGAGGAAATCACTGAATTGATATCTAAAATATTAGAGAGATATTTAATTAGTATTGGAAGATATTTTATCATTAATTTTGCATTAGTTTCGTAAATTTTACATCAATTTATAACTATGGTCACTCCTATTAAAATTGTGTATATAAGTTGGAAGCTCAGTCGTAAGAAAAGCTTTCATGGATTTTAAATTAGGAGGAAATCATGTGATATAAAAAATCTAAAATAGAGTGGATTACTCAAGGGGATAGGAATACGAAATGTTATCATACGACTATAGCCATCAGGTGGAACGACAACAAAATTAATATGTTTAGGATCAGAATGGAAACTGCATTCATAACAGGAAGGATATTAAAGATCAAATTTATAGCTTTTATAAAAACCTCTTCTCTAGTGATGTGAGATGTAGAGTTTTAGTCGTCACTAAATTTTCGTACCTAGTTCTAAATAATGATCAGCTTAGAAGACTTCGGGTAAAGGTGAATATGGATAAAGTGAAAAAAGCTATTTTCTCAATTAAAGTGACCAAAACCCCTAGAGATGATGGATTTTCAGCTATATTTTTCCACACAAATTGGGATCTAGTTGCAAGGAAGGTTTTTGAATTTATAAAAGAAAATTTTTCCTCTTATGACCTTTGTGAGATTAATAAAACCTTGATTTGTTAATCCCAAAGAGAAGTCTCAATTTGTGAACCAATTTAGACCTATATTGCTTTGCAATGTTATATACAAAGGAGTGACTAAAATTGTGGTCATCAAGCACATATTATCTGATATTATATCCCAATTCCAAGCAAGTTTTGTTCAAGAAGGAGGATACAAGATAATATCATTATTATTCAGGAGTTATTTCACACCATGAGAAAAATGAGAAGAAAGAGGGGTTTCTTTGCTATTAAAGTTTATCTAGAGAAAATGTATGACTATTTAAACTAGATGTTTATTAAGGAAGTTTTGTAACATATTAATGTGGAGTAAGGCTTATTGGATTTAATTATGAGTTACATTACATTTTCTTCTCTAAATGTGTTATGGAATAGCAGTGTGATTGATTATTTTCAGCCATTGATGGGAATTAGACAGGGTGACTTGTTATCCCCTTATATTTTTGTTCTTTGCGTGGATAAATTGTTGCATATTATATGTGAAGTGGTTAATAATCATAAATGGATTCCTCTCCGGACAAGTAGAACTGGCCTAACTATATCTTATTTAATGTTTGCTAATGATTTAATTTTATTTGATGAGGCTTTTATGGATCAGATTAATACTGTTATGAGTTGTATTAGTTATTTTTCTAAAATGTCGGGACAACAAGTTAATCATGCTAAAAAAACATATTTTTTTAAGAATGTACGACAAGAGAGACATTTACAAATTGTTGAGAAATGTGGTTTAACATCTTTATGGATCATGATTTGTATCTGGATGTCCTTTTAATTCATAAGCGAGTTACTTGTTACACTTATCAACATGTAGTCAAGATAATTCAAGATAGATTAGCAGGATGGAAGATGAATTGCCTTTCTATAGTTGGGAGATTGGTGTTAGCTAAACTGATTATAGGCGCTATTCCAAAATATACAATGCAGTGTGCAGCTATCCAATATGTAACTCTTGATGAAATGGAAAAATATCAACGTAATTTTATTTGGAGACATGGCTTTCATAAGAGATGGTTGCACATTATTTCTTTGAAGGTTATCACTCATCTAAAGGAGTTAAGGGGGGAGGAATTAGGAAATTAAAATATATGAATGAAGCCTGCTTGATGAAGTTAATTTGGAATTTGCTAAAGGATGGAAATAAGCTCTGGATTGAAGTTTTAAAGTATAAATATAGGAGAGGGAATGACTAGAAAAAAACATGTTACTGTGAGTCAATCAGATCCTACACTTTGGAAAAGTTTAGGCAAAATATAGGGTTTTGTTCAGTGGCGGATGCAGAATTTAGAATGAGTAAGGGCTAAGTGTTAAGGTCCACCTCTTCGATAACTCATTCTTAATTTTTAGGTTAGATGTACTCTATAGAGTTTATGTTCTACTAGTTACTACTGCAATGTTTGAGTAGTTCTTACTGTGAATATGAGTGAGTAATAAAGAATAAGGCGACCTTATTTTGTTTGTTGCTTTCCTCTTCCTTACTGGGTTCAGTTATGTAATATGTATTTTTTCTTATGTCAAGAGAAACTTGCAATTTTCTTCTTTCATTTAAGTTATCTTTGGATTCTTCCCTCTTTTACTTGCTTTAATTTTAATGTAGAAAAATATGCATGTATGTTTCAAATTCTAGGCCCAAATTCTTGGTTAGAAATACACACAAATATTAGCATTCACAGGCTGATTTCATCGACTGTAATGTAAGGACTTGCTTTCTTCTTTCTTTCAACTAATTGTAGTTTACTATTAAGATAAAAAAATCCCATCAATGAAGAGGTAGTTCCTGTTTAAGAGCGTGTATTCAAAGAAGCACCAACTTATCAAGAGAAAACTACAAAGTCCGTGATTGCAGTGTAATTGCCTGCCTTCAAGTTGAGATGATACCGGCTAAAGTAATTTATTGATCCCACTTTGGCAGGCTAGCTACAACTCAATCTAAATAAGTAGAATTTTGAATTTTGTAGTAAGAATCATTTTTATATGGAGTTGCTTATGCTTTGCAATCAATTTTTTTAGAATTGATTTAATTTCATTTATAGGTAAATTTTATTGTTTTAGAATTATGTCAAAAATAATAATTTTAATTTATTTGTAAATAAATTCTTTTGTTTAATACATATTGAAAATTACATTAAATTTAATTAAAAATTATATTTTGATGATATCATGATATATAAAATGTTAAAATAAAAGTAAAGAATATAATATAATATAATATATGTTTTAATTCAAATGAAATCAATTTTAATAAAATATTTGATAAATTTGATGAATTTTATAATTATACAAATTTAATTAAAATTAAAATCGTAAATAAAATTTTTTTAACTTAAATCTAAATACAATTTAACAAAATTATTTAAAATTTCAATAGTTCAAATAGAATAGAACAAACATCGAGCCAACGACACCTTCATTTCTATATATTAATTTCTATATAATATCAAACGACACCTTCATTTCTATATATTAATTTCTATATAATATCAAAATAGTGGATTAAGGATTCATAGTTAGTTAGTGTTTGTTTTTATTTAGCATGATGATTAGAATCCTCAATAATTAATTATAAGTCAAATAATTGATTATAAAAATTTTCAAAGATGTTTGGTATAGCTATTAGAATACTTTAATAATCAATTATAGACAATAAATCCAATTATAGGACGAGAAATATTCATATTTATACTCATATTATTATTATTATTATTTTCTTTTATCATCATTGTCCTTACTCTAATAATAATAACAAAATCTCTTTTTTCCTCTCTTCTTTTATTGTCCTTTTTTCAATAATTTAATGCTAAAAAGTAATTTTTCTATACATCATTTAAACAAAAATAGATTATGTATAATCAATTATCAAAAGACATTACCAACTATAAAATGAACTATATATAATCAATTATTTAAAATCAATTATGTTTACAATCAATTGTTTCATCGCTATACCAAATGAGCCCTAAAGCATATCTTTCAAGTATACTTTTTACCACTTTTGAAATGATGTTTTACCATAATATTTCTCTGGTATGGAGCTGGTATGTAATTATGAATTCGCGAATAGTCGTAAATTCAATTGATATGTAGTAATTTATACATTTTCTAAATGAATAATTTCTAAAGAATAAAGGGTATCGCAATTGAATTTATAAATAAAGTATGCAAAAGACTACTTGGTTGAAAGTATCAAACTAATTGTTTGTAGAAAACTATGTTAAAATTGACAGAATGTGTTAGCCAATAACGAGATCTGTACATCATGTTACAAAGTATCTGAATTTATACGAAACAATAAATTTGCATGTAATATATGTACCTTATATTTCCATGTAAGTCCATTTAATCCTCCATGGGATGTGTATTCCTCACATGCCCTAGCAGAAGAAAGGGAGAAAGAACTATTCTGAAGCCTCATTGGAACGGCTATAGTTCTATAAAGGGTATAAGTAAAGACCTGCCTTGCTGTAATCCTATTAGACCAACTGACCCATCATCATTAGCCCAATTATAAGGCTCATATCACTAAAGTCTACTATTAGTCTAGGTGTCAGTTTAGACCCAATAGTTTAATCACATTAGTAAATTCCAACAATCTCCCATTTAAATAACATAGTTTAACAAACAAGAAATTGGATTACAATATGTGGCTATAATAATGAATGTGAACAAAAATCATAACACTATTATAACCATAGGTCGAGCATAAGTACCCAATAATGCATATTATCATATCTGATAAAGATACTAAAGTCATACATGCCTTGAACACTTATGTTTGAATTGTTGGTGTATGCCCTAGAAGCCAATCATAAGATGATTGTTTGCATACATTATATTACGTTTTAATGGCAATTCAAT
>JANHAO010027205.1:0-10913 GCA_026873985.1 Saraca asoca | reverse complement strand
CACATGACCTGCTTCCATCTACAAAGGAAGAAAGTCAGTTAGGCCGCTGCAAGCAAGCCACACCAAAACTAAGAAGCCTAAGGCCTCTACATGACACAGGCCATGCGTAAGCCAAGGCCAACTCAAGAAACATTGGGCACCCCCAGGGATGGCCAGCAGACCCCTCATTACGAGCAAAATAGAATCCCAAAAGGGGAGAACCAATCGCCCCAACCCGCCTAAGAAACCCCTAAGAAATGGGAAAACAAGATGAATCAATGGGAACGTACCTGAGTCTCCTTGATAATGAAAGATTGAACGAAATATGACGGCAGTATCAGCAAAGCAGGATCCAGTAGAGAAGGCTGGAAGGCAACAGAAAAATTAGCGTAACAAACCGAGAAGGAGAAAAAAGACCAGAGTTTTCAAAAGAGGTAAAGAAAGAAGGTTTCCCTGGGTATAAATGGAAAAGAGGGCTACTGCCAGATCAAGAAGACCTGCGATCCAACGACTGGGGGGAAACAGAGATCAATAAATGAGGGTACAGAAAATCGCACAGAAATTCAGAAGTAATAATTACCCGCCATCATAGAAAAATGAAAAGTCGCATGTGCAAATAAACAAGGCTGGAAAAGTGAATGACGATCACGTTCAAGTAATGTGCCAGCCGCACGCAATTCTTGCGCATGCCAAGGGCACAAATAATGACTGCATCCAAGTAACATGCCAAAAGCGTACAATTCTTGTGCAGAAACTGCGTCCAAGTAATATGCTAGCCCCGCACACACTTCTTGTACAGAATGACGATCGCGTCCAAGTAATGTGCCAGCCGCACACAATTCTTGCTCACGTCAAGGGCACAAATAATGGCCACGTCCAAGTAATATGCCAAAAGATACAATTCTTGCACGAAAACTGCGTCCAAGTAATGTGCTAGCCCCACACACAATTCTTACGCAGAATGACGATCACGTCCAAGTAATGTGCCAGTCGCACACAATTCTTGCGCACGTCAAGGGCACGAATAACAGTCGTATCCAAGTAATACGCCAAAAGCATACAATTCTTGCACGGAAACTGTGTCCAAGTAATGTGCTAGCCCCACACACAATTCTTGCACAGAATGACAATCGCGTCCAAGTAATGTGCCAGCTGCACATAATTCTTGCGTACGTCAAGGGCACGAACGACGGCCGCGTCCAAGTAATACGCCAAGAGCGTACAATTCTTCTGCAGAATGATGATCGCGTCCAAGTAATACGCCAAGAGCGTACAATTCTTGCGCAGAAACTGCGTCCAAGTAATATGCTAGCCCTGCACACAATTCTTACGCAAAATGATGATCACGTCCAAGTAATGTGCCAGCCGCACACAATTCTTGCGCACGTCAAGGGCACAAATAACGATCGCATCCAAGTAATATGCCAAAAGCATACAATTCTTGTGCGAAAACTGCATCTAAGTAATGTGCTAGCCCTGTACACAATTCTTGCACAGAATGATGATCGCGTCCAAGTAATGTGCCAGCCGCACACAATTCTTGCACATGCCAAGGGCACAAATAACGACCGCGTCCAAGTAATATGCCAAAAGCGTACAATTCTTGCGCAAAAACTACGTCCAAGTAATATGCTAACCCCGCACACAATTCTTGTGCAGAATGATGATCACGTCCAAGTAATATGCCAGCCGTACACAATTCTTGCGCACATCAAGGGCACAAATAACGATCGCATCCAAGTAATATGCCATAAGCGTACAATTCTTGTGCGAAAACTGCGTCCAAGTAATGTGCTAGCCTCGCACACAATTCTTGCGTAGAATGATGATTGCGTCCAAGTAATGTGCCAGCTACAGACTATTCTTACGCACGTCAAGGGCACAAATAACAGCTGCATCCAAGTAATATGCCAAAAGTGTACAATTCTTGTGTGAAAACTACGTCCAAGTAATGTGCTAGCCCCGCACATAATTCTTGCACAGAATGATGATCGCGTCCAAGTAATGTGCCAGTTGCACATAATTCTTGCGCACGTCAAGGGCACGAACGATGGCTGTGTCTAAGTATTATGCTAAGAGCGTACAATTCTTGCGCGAAAATTACGTCCAAGTAATGTGCTAGCCCCGCACACAATTCTTGCACAGAATGACGACCGCGTCCAAGTAATATGCCAAGAGTGTACAATTCTTACCCGAAAACTGCGTCCAAGTAATGTGCTAGCCCTGCAAACAATTCTTGTGTAGAATGATGATCGCGTCCAAGTAATGTGCCAGTCGCACACAATTCTTGCGCATGTCAAGGGCACAAATAACGGTCGCGTCTAAGTAATACGCCAAAAGCATACAATTCTTGTGTGGAAACTATGTCCAAGTAATGTGCTAGCCCCGCACACAATTCTTACGTAGAATGATGATTGCATGCAAGTAATGTGCCAGCCGCACACAATTCTTACGCACGTCAAAGGCACAAATAACAACCGCGTCCAAGTAATATGCCAAAAATGTATAATTCTTATGCGAAAACTGTGTCCAAGTAATGTGCTAGCCCTGCACACAATTCTTGCACAGAATGACAATCGCGTCCAAGTAATGTGCCTGCCGCACACAATTCTTGCGCACGTCAAGGGCACGAACGACGGCTGTGTCCAAGTAATATGCCAAGAGTGTACAATTCTTGCACGAAAACTACATCCAAGTAATGTGCTAGCCCCGCACACAATTCTTGCGCAGAATGACGATAGTGTCCAAGTAATATGCCAAGAGCGTACAATTCTTGCATGGAAACTGCATCCAAGTAATGTGCTAGCCCTGCACACAATTCTTGCACAAAATGACGATCGCGTCCAAATAATGTGCCAGTCGCACACAATTCTTGCACACGTCAAGGGCACAAATAATGGCCGCATCCAAGTAATATGCCAAAAGCGTACAATTCTTGCACGAAAACTGCGTCCAAGTAATGTGCTAGCCCCACACATAATTCTTGTGCAGAATGACGATCACGTCCAAGTAATGTGCCAGTTGCACATAATTCTTGCGCACGTCAAGGGCACGAATGACGGTCGTGTCCAAGTAATACGCTAAGAGCGTACAATTCTTGCACGAAAACTGCATCCAAGTAATGTGCTAGCCCCGCACACAATTCTTACGCAGAATGACGTCCGCGTCCAAGTAATACGCCAAGAGCGTACAATTCTTGCGCGGAAACTGCGTCCAAGTAATGTGCTAGCCCCGCACACAATTCTTGTGCAGAATGACGATCACATCCAAGTAATGTGCCATCCACACATAATTCTTGCGCACGTCAAGGACACAAATAACAATCACATCCATGTAATACGGCAAAAGCGTACAATTCTTGCATGAAAATTACATCCAAGTAATGTGCTAATCCCGCACACAATTCTTGCGCAAAATGACGATCGCGTCCAAGTAATGTGCTAGCCGCACACAATTCTTGTGCACGTCAAGGGCACGAATGATAGCCGCATCCAAGTAATACGCCAAGAGTATACAATTCTTGCGCGGAAACTACATCCAAGTAATGTGCTAGCCCCGCACACAAGTTTTGCGCAGAATGACGATCGCGCCCAAGGAATGTGCCAGCCGCACACATGCATCCTTGCACATACCAAAAGAGCGGTAGACGATCCCCGAGGTGAAGAAGATCCAAACAAACGCCGGCCACTATCAAAGGGCTCCATGGGCAAATTCAGAGGGTTATCAAGAAATCAATAGGAATAAAACTCTCATCATGCAAAGTGAGTTGAGAGTTAGGGGGCTTATGTTGTAGGTATCATTAAAATGCGATAGGTAGCGCCTGCATAAGTAACCCAAATGGGAACCAAGGGAAAATCTAGTTCAAACTAGATTAGTGTCACAATCACTGGCCTAAAGAAGTCGTTATGATGCGAGGAAATGAAAAACTATCCCCATAGTGGCCGTCATTGTGAAATGACTCCACGAGAACAAAGGCAGTGTTTGTGGGACCTCGACTCGCTACTTCAGAAGACAATCTCAAGTCCAGTCAGCCATCTGACACACGACAAGAAAGTTGACAGCTCAGGTTCCAAACAATACATATCAGCTCCCCGATAAATCGACAACGGTTTGTCCAGCATTAATTGCACCAGTGGCCAACATTAAATACAACAGATGGCAGAAATGATCATTTTGCCGATCAAATAGAATTACATTTGTAACCTCCTCCGTCAATATAAATAAGGGGGGCATAATAAGAGAAAAGAGATCTGAGAATCAATAATAAAAAGAACAAGTGGACGTAAGGGCCTTACAATGGCTTTCGCCGAACCACGTAAAAACTCCCGTTGTTTCCCTTTCTCTTGAGTCATCTCTCTAAAATCTCTTATTTGTTCTTCTGTGACCTGTCTCTAACACACGGTCAGGGGAGCAGAACCAAGTAATCTAGTTGATCAGATTTTGGTGTCAACAAATAGGATTTTTTGTAAATTGGCCTAGATAATGTTTGATCCAAATATTTTTAATTAGTAAATGAGGTAGAGAACTTGTTTCAAGAAAACAATTCTTTTTAAAATAGTTTTTTACATCATATTCGATGTGACATCAATGCATTAAAGAACTTTTGAAAAATTCATATTTGAATTGAAGTCACTTCGATGTGTGAAATAAATTCTTTTTATCGAAGGTTGAGAAATATGGCTACTTTGATGCTATAATTGATGCAAAGACTGTGTTCAATAGACTGTACATTGATTACACTTCAATGCATTAATGAATAATAGACTGTAATCGATGTTGCTTCAATTCAACAACTAAAATTCAATTTTTCTATTACAGACAGTTACAACATGTTAATGTTGGATTTTGGTTATGCTACAAACTCAGACCAATGGGGGATTCTTTGGGATCTCGAACCTATTTCTTGTTAGCAGATGAAAAGAATGACTAAGAATGAAATGGGATGGACGGAAGAGCAGGAAGAAAACACCAGATTTAATATGGTTCGGCCAAATCTAGATCTTGCTGGACCCTACGTCTACGGTATGTATGATATATTAGTAGTATTACAAATGGCCTTTTCGCCCTTTATCTTTACAGAGTTTTTGCATATAATTTTTCTGATCTCTCTAACTTATCCCTCTCATTCCTCACTCTCCTCACTCTTTTCACTCTCCTCACTCTCTTTTATCTACCGGCTCTTCCCTTTTATAGAAGGAAGAAAGGGACATACATTAATTACAAGCTGCAGTGGTGTTTACATCAAGTAATAAGTATAAAAGACAGTTGTAGGCTACAATCCGGCTACTGCAGTACATTGGCAGTGGAGGTGGGGCCCTCTCGTCAGTTGTAGACTTTAGGTTGTAGCTGTTGCACGGTACTGTTTCTACCATGCGGAGAATCTTGTGCCTCTGTGTTGAGATCTGGGATTCAGACTTGAGACACTAGTGTAGTGGTGAGGAAGCGAGCTTAGTGCCATTGGGAATAGGGCAGCGATCTCTCGCAAGGGGGGTTGATCATTCTTGACAAGTGCCTTACCAAGCCATCAGTCAGCGAAGTATAATTCGCTAAGGAAGAGCTCGTTGGGAAGGATTTTGCTGAGGACAGGTTCGTTGACGTGCTTCTGGTGATCTGAAGATCTCTTTCCTTTGGTAATTTCGAATCCGTCGCCTTGCCTTGGGCCAATTTATGTACTCAACATCAGCCCCCCAACTCTCAGCTTGTGTAGCGAGCTGGGAGTTGAAGACCTTTCAGATTTCAATCGATCAAAATTAGAACCATTGTTTCCTTTCCCCAGGTTTTGTTTTTATTGAAGCAAATCCGGTAATTATGATCGCACTAAGTTAAGTCCTTTCTGAGCCATTAATGTGTGTGGTTGGGGGAGATGAATCTGGACTCATTAGTGAACCGTTTCTCACTCTATTTAATGGAGAGGCTATCTTCCAGCCATATCGCACAAAACAAATTATGGAATACCCTGATGAGCCACCATTGAAATTATGGCCCTTCTTGGAGGTGTGTATGGTCTGCTGCATATGTGATTCGGAAGAATCGTTTTCTCTGGTAACGTGGAAGGATCTTATAAGGATCCTAGATTATGTCCTCCCAGTCCCACTGTGTGGCAATTGTTCAACCAGCCAAGCTCCTGAGGCTTCCTGGTTAGGTTTCTTTAAGAGGTGTAGATGGTCGAGGGTAGATGGGATGCAACACTGTCACTGATTGTGCTTTGGAAGGAAAAATGAGCAGTGTGCTATTCTCAAAATGTAGCCATCCATGGCTGGCTTCTTTTCCTCTTCTCTTTTGCTTTTGCTTTCTTTTCTTCTTCTTTTAGTGGGGGCTTCTTTTGCTCCTTAACTAGCTTGTACTCTAAGATTCTCCAATGTATTTCACCTTATTTTCTACTCAGAGCTTCCTGATGTAAATATACCTTGTTCAGGTCTTTGAATAAAATTGGCTTCTGGTATTTTCTGCTTGCTGTTTCTGCTTTTTTGGTACGCATATTGTTTGATTGATCTGAGTAGCTTGTATGTACCTGAAAAATAGAGTAGGAGATGCGCGTACCTGGTTATAAGTGACTTGCAACTTAGTTAGGTTGGCACGAGGGCTGCGAAACAATTGGTGAGCGATCTTGTGCTTGAATGTGCATTAAAGCTGTAATTTAATCAGGTTCTCATGAGAGCTGTGAAATAATTAGTAAGCGATCCTATGCTCGGGTGTGCATGAGAGCTGTAATTTAATTAGGTTTGCATGAGAGTTGCGAAATAATTAGTGAAGGGTGACTGATCTTGTGGTCAAGGCGATCTTGTGCCCAAAGGGATGGCCGATCTTGTGGCCGGGGCGATCTTATGCCCAAAGTAAAAGGTGATCGATCTTGTGGTCGGGGTGATCTTGTGCCCAAAGGGGAGGTTGAACTTGTGGCCAAGGCGATCTTGTGCCCAAGAGTTTATTTTGGAGCGTCTCCATGCCTCAGCGAGCCCTCAGCTCAACTAGATAGGTTAGTTTATTTTGGAGCATCTTCACGCCTCAGCGAGCCCTTAGCTCAACTGGTGAGTTATTTTCGAGCGTCTCCACGCCTCAGCGAGCCCTCAGCTTAACTGGATAGATTTTTCGTCAATTCTTCTCTGGATTAAGCTCCGAGGGGGCCTTCATTAAGTAATAAATTGGAGTGCTCGGCCTCTCGTAAGACTCATAATAGGTCGATGGCGTGCAGACGATGGGTGTAGCTATCACAACAAAAGGAAATTTAATATTAGTAAATGCATTCAAAAATGTTCATACAATTCATGGATAAATATAAAAGTCTAAAAGATTGTCCTGATAGTAGGAGACTGCTCTCTCTCAGCACTCCGCTGATAGGATCCATGTTACTGCCTGGAAGGCTGCACAACATAACCATTCAAGCATCCTCTCTTAATGAGGTCTTCAATGGCATCTCGCAATGCCCAACATTCCGAGGTGACGTGTCTGAACTCATTGTGGTATGCACAAAATTTCCCCCGATTGACTTTGGACTTGCCAGGAGTTTTTAGGGATGGAGGTTTTCCGAAGTCTTTCTTGTCCCTCTCCATTGCGAAGATCTTGTCTTGACCATCTGACAAGATATTATAGGTGCTGTGACAAGCCTGAAACAGGGGCCTTTCATCCTTGCCCTTTTTCATGGATTGAAACTCGGGGTTGTCATTCCCACTTCTGTGGTTATTTCTTTTCTTGTTCGAGGCCGAACTACCTATTTCAATTTTTTGCAGACCGAAAGTTTCGTCCCACCCAATTTGCTTTATGGCCCGCTCATAGAATTCTCCCAGGCTACCCACTAGGGACTTGTACAGGCTCTTAAATAACTTTTCATCCCTACAAAGTCCTGCCGAGATGGCAGCCAGAACAGCCTCATCCGAGGGTTTCTCTACATTATTAGCTTCACGCCTGAAGCGAGCAAGATAATCTTTCAGTGCCTGCTACTTGCCCTGGAAGACTATGGCGAGGTGGTATGAGGGTGCGAGTCACTTTCTCAGCACTTGATATTGATCAACAAATTTTTCCAGACACTTCTCCCAACTGCTGATGCTGCGAGTTGGGAGACTCTTGAACCACGCTCGAGGGACTTCGCCTAGGGTAGCGGGGAAGACGCGGCATCTGATCGAGGAGCTGCAAGCTTGGAGATCCATCTGGATGTTGAATAGGTCTAGATGATTACATGGGTCACTATCTCCGTCATACAATGGGATGGTTGGAACTTTAAGTTTACTTAGCAGGGGTTCCTCCACGATCTCTCCAGATAGAGGGGTTTGCTCGCCAAAGCGCCTTTGGTTATTTTGGGCGCGAGTGCACTCCTCCAAACACTTAACTCTTTGAAAGAGGCCTTCCACTATGTTACCTAAGCCCCCTAGTCCCTGGCTAGGGACCTGGTGGCTTGGTCCATCATTCTGATCACATGGATGGTGATTCAAGACATGCTCCTGGTTGATCTCTCCAAAATGTTCAACCTCGCGTATGGTGAGTTCAGTCTGTGCTTGTACATTCTAGGCTTACGCTCGTACCAGCATTGTGACTGTTTTAGTCAATTCCCCTATCATATGCTCGAGTCCTTACTGACGTTGGAGCTAGGTTTATGGTTCTTCGACGCTGTTAGCAACGAGAGCTAGTTGCACTGGACTGGTTGGAGGGAGGCCAGTGGCTGTTCTAATTACAAGAGTGGTGGACGAGTCCATTGTTGAAACATGGTCGTCCAGGGTTTGGCATCATATGTTCGAGGCCCTAGTAACTCTTCCTTTGGCCATCACAACGAGAAGTCAATTAGAACAGGTGAGATCCCCATAGACAGTGCCAAAATGTTGACATTGGATTTTGGTTATACTCCAAACTCCGGCTAATGGGGGATTCTTCAGGATCTCGAACCTATTTCTTGTTAGCAGATGAAAAGAATGACTAAAAATGAAATGGGATGGATGAAAGAGCAGGAAGAAAACACCAGATTTAACGTGGTTCGGCCAAATTCAGATCTTACTGGACCCTACGTTCACGGTATGTATGATATATTAGTAGGATTACAAATGGCCTTTTCACCCTTTATCTTTACAGAGTTTTTGCATATAATTTTTCTGATCTCTCTAACTTATCCCTCTCATTCGTCACTCTCCTCACTTTTTTCACTCTCCTCACTCTTTTTTATCTACCGGGTCTTCCCTTTTATAGAAGGAAGAAGGGGACATACATTAATTACAAGCTACAGTGGTATTTACATCAAGTAATAAGTAGAAAAGATAGTTGTAGGCTACAATCTGGCTGTTACAATACATAGGCTACAGAAGTGGGGCCCTCTCGTCAGTTGTAGACTTTAGGTTGTAGCTGTTACGCGGTACTGTTTCTACCATGCAGAGTATCTTGTGCCTTTGTGCTGAGATCTAAGATTCAGACTTGAGACACTAGTGTAGTGGTGAGGAAGCGAGCTTAGTGCTACTGCAAAGAGGGTAGCGATCTCTCACAAAGGGGGTTGATCATTCTTGACAAGTGCCTTACCAGGCCATCAATCAGCAAAGTATAATTCACTAAGGAAGAGCTCACCGGGAAGGATTTCGCTTAGGAGAGGTTCGTTAACGTGCTTCTGGTGATCTGACGATCTCTTTCCTTTGGTAATTTTGAATCCGCCACCTTGCCTTGGGCTGATTTTTGTACACAATATAGTAGTTATTCAAGCCTAACCTACCTTCCTATATAAATGTTTTCACACAAGTTTTCATTAAGATTTCACTGTGAAACTATCTGGGAAAGAGCTTGATACCATTTTTCTCTCTACTTCATCAAATTCTCAAGATTTCTTTAAGATCATTGGATCAAAGATCATCTACAGCTTATCATAGTTTGTTTTGAGATTTTCATCTCAAAGATTGGTATTGTATTCTCAATCCTTTTTACTTTAATTCTTTTTATTTGAGATTTCTAGGTGTTAGAAATCTGTTTAGGTTTAGAAGAACCTGTGTAAATTCTTTTAGGTTAGCAAGATACCTGTTAAATTCTTGTGTGTTTGTTATAAAGACTTGAATTGCGGTTTCAATTCAAGTTGAACCACTTTAAAAACTATGTCTCCAACTTTCTTTTCTGCTAATTGCATTCTAATTGTTGTTGTTGCCAACTTCTAGCTTGAATTACCTTCACCTCAATTAATTATCTATTCTTTGCATATCACATTAAAAGAAAATTAATCTTTTGATACTGGTGTATATAACTCTCCAACAAGAAAAGGCAAGATCTATTTAATTCTGCAATTTTCATTTTTCTATACTAGGACTGACAAGGTATTTTATTAAATAAGGTTTGCACGTCTTGCCTTTCTCTCAACTTTCAAATGTAAAATTCTGTTCTTTTCTCACTCCCCCTCAAATTTAACTTAAGGTTTCTTCTATATTATATAAATAGTTACATAGAATAGAATTAGGGAATTTTACTTTTCTTTGGAAGCTATTCAAGAAGGTGCTTAAAGTGTGATGGTGTGTGACTTGGCTAGACAAGAAGCACTCATCATGGGGATTTTTCCCTCTAATGACTCAAGGGCAATAATTTTAAATTGGTCCATAATCATCCCATATATGTTATGCATGCATGTGATTATATTGTGGTATAAATGGTGATGTATGTATGACATAGGCTAATTGATGTATATGTGAACTAATGTGTGTTTTCTGCAAGCGCACGATGTAGCTATAGTGGATACCGGCAAATACGAGTCGAATCCATAGGGATCTTGTTATCAATTACCAGAGCTTGCAATGTAAGTTGTCTAAATCAAATAAGAATATCAAAGATAATAAAGAAACTTAATGAAAAAGCAAGAAATAATTAATATGCAAAGTTCAATTATAAAAGCCTAGGATTGGGATTTTACCACACTTATGGTCTTTAACAAATTAAAATCTTTCCTATTATGATTACTTGGATAATTGAGGATGGTTTAGCCTAAATTA
>JANHAO010027204.1:0-10924 GCA_026873985.1 Saraca asoca | reverse complement strand
AAAGCATAACCTTTCATGTAAAAGACATCCCACAATCTCAAGTTGTAGGATCAGTCATGCGATCATCACTTGGAGATTTACTGATAACGTAGCTCCATACAGTATCTCCAAATGGGTCAGACAAGATCACGATTGTCAGTTATGTTTCTCCAAACTAATCAAGTCATGTTTACATGTATATTCCGATGCAATTCACTTGCACCTCAGCCTGTGAGGACGACTGTCATCAAATGAGGAATATCACATCTTCTAGTCTCAACAGATCTTGATAGTGCTCAGGTATTATATCTCGACTAGTGTCATTTTGGTGTAGAAGTTATTCATTTAAAATCATTCTTACAATCCCATAACCCTTTATAGGATTGATCAAATGGACTTCTCACCATGGGTTTCATCTTATTTGTGCATGAATAATAAATATGAATATAACATGCAATATAAGATGAATATTTAAGCTTTACTATCCAAATCCACAGACCGCTTAGTCATAGATGTAATAGAGCCCAATCAAATTGACTCTAGGGCACCTATATTCGACTAACAACTAGTTGGTAAACTTTTTATATGAAAAGTAATTATGAAATTAGCTATATGCCTTCACTTAATTGCTAATTGTGTGTACTAAATAGAAATAGCATACAATTAGCATCATATAATGCCATAAAGAATTTTGGCAATTTTATGGAGTTCGACAGCAGGAGCTGTTAATGTTTGCATATGCATGTTATACTTTTGTTTTTAGATTAATCTTGCATGTAGTGTTAGTAAGAAAACTAAAATAGTGCCATCAACTAAGTTTAACCAAATTACCTAAAGAGGTCAATTCTTAAGCAAAAGGGTTTATCATAATAACATAAACTCCATCTAACAATTTTTTACTTTGTTGCAACCTATTCAAAGCTATATATTGAGATAAACAATTCTCGGGTCTTCTCTTTAGGCTGTATCACAGAGCAATGAATTTTCTTATGAGTATGCCTAATCATATAAAACTAGTTAGTTAGTTTGAGTTTGAGGTTCAGAGGTTGGTCATATCATAGTTGTAAACTTATCATCATTTCATATATAAAAGATAATAATGAATTTATCTGATAAAAAAATGATATCTCATGTCACCTAAGTTTCTCTATATTAATTTATTGAGTAGTTTTAGAGACAAGATAGGGAGAAAATAGACGAACAATATTTTATTGATCATGATCTTTTTGTTTGGTTTCTGTTTAAAGTTATTACTATTATTTTGTAGGCTAACTTAGATATAGAGGATAATATGTGAATGTCATCAAGCCCAAACTCACATCTCTTAGCAACTGAGTTACCTTAGTGGTAATGAATGTACATACTAAATTTTGAATATCATTATTACGAGAAATTTAGCTTGAGATTGAAGTCAATTATTGATATAACATTTTCTGCAAACTTGTGAATTCTCAACAGGAGTATGCTAGGACCTTATGTTGGCAGTTTCATCTTACTAATTGCTTCATGTATGTCAATGAATAAACTGATTGCTTACTTGTGATTCGTGGTATTAGTTGACATTGAGAGACTGGCTTCAATCAATTACTTGATAAGGTACTTTTGCTCCAAATTTTATGGCAATCTGGTTTTTATTCTTTGGTAATGCTCTCTATATTCTATTTGTTTTAGAATGGAAAAAAGAGTACTATTAGCTTTTTTTTTCATTTTAATGCTTTTAGTTCAACACTTAAAAGTGGTAAATTATTCTTTTTTTAGTTGTTTTTATCTATTTATTGATAAGATTCACTTATCAAATACTTTAATTTAACTATAAAAGAGAGTACGTAAAAATAAGTTATTTCACAATATTAAAATGTGGTGATATTAATTTTAAACCTTATTTTAATATTGAATCTTCATGCCTTAGGTTTAAAATGGTGATACGAGCTAAAATTAGCCATGAGGATAAAATATATGAGGTCTATCTTTCATTATATAAGTCAATCTTAAAAATAGGCAATAATATATTACATAGGTCAATTTTTTTTTTTCAGAAACATGAGTTAAAGTAGGTTATTATGAGGTTAAAATGCATATCATAGCTTCTAGTTCTCAACTTATTAACAATTTAAAATCTTTAAATATAATTACTTGCTTTGAATCATGTTTCTATTGAGATTTTCTTTAGAAGAGTGAAGGTTTAATTCATAGTAATGAATAAACACATTTTACAGTTGATTGTACCATACTTATTTCTTTCTCATTTTTTTTTATATTATAGTAGTTGAGTAAGAGTATATGATTTTTCAACTTGAAATATATGAGGATTCAATCCTTGTGAATAGTAAAATACATGACTTACTTTTTGATATTGTTGATATGGTTACAAGTAGCATTTGATGCAATATAAAGCTATTTTCCATTCATCCATTACATAATTATCCAATAGGTTAAGGAAGATAACTTCCAGAAAAAGGTGGAAAAACTTAAGAATACGTTGTAGAAAGAATTGGACTCCTTAGATGAGATGAGTAAAAATTTGATTGAAACTTTGATGTTGAAGACATACCTATAAATTTAAGCCTAAAGCATCTGTTATATCAAAACGTGCGGAAATAGAAGCATTAAGGAAGTAGTTGGAAAAAGAAAAAGATCAATATTTGAATTCTATACATGTTACCAAGTGTATGACTTTAAACAACCACAAAACTAGGTTTCCTTTTGTCTTCTAGTCATTAGTGACATTTGCAGATGCTTCTACTAAGGCATTTGAGGCTAACTATAGCCAAATTTAGCTAGTAGAAAGTAGTGATATCGCATCAATAAATTAGAATTTATAGTTGAAATAATTTTGTTCAAATCGATCAGATGACTTAGATTCTGAATAATGTCGAAGAGCACTAAGTATATGTTTAATGTAAAACTTTTCACTCTTAATTATTTGTACTTTTTATCATATTACATTGAAATAAGAAATATCAGAAGAGTGCATGATGAGCCTTTGTTTATGCTTTATGTACCTTAAGATCTTAATGGAAATGACTTTCTATTTTTTTTATCAGAGTAACAGATATTCACTTATAAGAATTTAATCCCATTATTGATGGTTTGTACCTTTATTGAAACCCTCATGGAAATCTACTTTTGTATATTTTTTTTAAGGATTATGATATATATTCACTTATAACAATTTAATCCATACAATTCTCTTCCTCTTTTCATCTTTTAGATTTTATAAATTGATTCTTGAAGATTCTAATCAACAATTTGAATTTTGCTACAAGATCACATTATGGAAGCTGGATAAGATCATTGCTGAAAGAGAGTGAAGGGTAGAGTTGACGCTTACATGACAAAAGTGAGAAAAAAACCTTACTATTAATTTAATATAACAAAGTCCATGAAAAGTGTCATATCCCAAATGAAGGCAATGGGCCTTATTGAACATAATAGAATGTTAAACCTTAAATCCTGTAGGATTATTGAATTGAACAAAATGGAAAACCCTAAACCATATTAAGATGAGGTTAACTAGTTACAACAAATCTAGCAAAGTCAGAAAAATTATAATGCATTCTAATGAGAATACTAAAGTGCAAATTTTGAAGATTGAATTTGGAATTACAAGGTAAGAATAGTTAGTGTGAAAGGTATAATGTGATTTTTTTTGCTAATTTTATAACTCATTATAAAATTTACTGATTGAAAATATATGATAGTTACATACACAGATAAGTTTGCCACTATTTTTTATTTTCTGCATAACTAACAACTTTATCAATGCCACAAATGGAAAATGCCATATACACTAAATTGAGTTTATTAACTTTTGATTGCTAAGTTCATAATCTATCAAAATACTAAAGATCTAAATTACAATAGTAGATCAAAATATGTTAATTTTGTTGACCAAAAAATGTACAAAATAGGATCTCTTACAACATCTCTCCAAGATAGTCACAACAGAATTATAGAAGCTACATTGCAAAAATACAAAGTTAGGACATCCTATCCTTCTTGAACCGGGCCAACGCCAACTAAAATAGAAACAACATTTCCTACATTTCATCTTGGTCCCAGTTAATTAATTTGTCCTCAAAATTGTAATCTAATTGAGGAAAGCCTATTTCAGGCCAATTTGCCTATCATTGCAAGACTCATATGGTGAAGTACAAACCATTTGATAGAACACATGAAAATGTCATCTCAACCCATATTTAAGTATTTTCTCAAAATTATAGCCTTCCTATCTTGTAAGATTTGGGATTTTCTCTTTAGACTAATATTTTTTAAACCCAAAGTCTCATATTTCTTCGTAAAATTTCAAAATTTATGATCGTTGAAGAAAAAGGAAAAAAAAAAGATATGAAATAATGCTCCATTCTAATAATTCTTAAAGGTCTGTCATGTGATTTTCATGCACCTAAAAACTATGAGAAAGATGCCACAAACTTACCTTTAATTATTCTATAAAGAAAATGAGCACCATCCATCAAGAAATATCTAGCATTGCTTTAAAGATTCCTCAATTTCTTTATCATGTTTCCCTTTCAAAACTTCCTACAAAATTACAATAACATCTATTGTCTTCTTAAGGATATTGTTCTAGTCTTCTATTTTTAGTTTTTGAAGATCATTGCCAAATGAAGTGAGGCTAATAGCTAAAGCAAGCTAGGCTACGACAATCTAGCAATATGAAGCCAACCATCTTCTCTAACTATCTAGATGCTTGTTATCTTCTCTTGCCAATTTGTTTCCATTATTTCCACTGAGTGCTAAACTGTGCAACTATTAAGCATTTGTAGCCTTATTACTTTCCACCATCTTAGAGAAGATTGACAGTTGCTCTGGGGGATATCCTATTCAGGAACCTATAAATACAAAACTTTGATATCAAAAATAGAAATGACTCAAATAAACAATAAAGCTAGGATTCTTAAGCTAATCTGACAATAAAATGCAGTTAGGTAGACTAATTCAAAAATTTAATTGTTTGGTTTATTCACAACTTGCATGTAAAATTAAATTCAACTATTGGATTAAGCGTTTATGTCATTTAATTTAGGTCTTAATCATATAATTTGCGATTATGAAATCATAGTAAAAACTAGCGTTAAGTTGATGAGCAACAATAAGCATAGAAGAGGATTTAAATTTTTCTTGAATTGTTTTTGTAAGAGAATGTTGGTTCTAATGTTAATTGCCATAAGAGCCTCATCAAGAACCAGTATCTTTAACCTCAACAATAATGTTCAAGCGATACTCAATAATTACTACTATTCGACACTGAAGTTCTTCCCTACCACAAATACCTAGACACAACACACTTCCAATGATGATTAAGTTGTGATGAGGAAGAAAAACTAAAAGCTGAATTGTCGGAAAGTTTATGGCATTACGGAGATCCTCAGGGAGATATGTAGGGACCTTTTTCAAGGTTTGGATAGAAAGTTAATGTCAAAATGAAGTTGTGTTATTGTTGGATATTCTAAACAAGGTTTTCCCCAAGGCTTTGTTTGATGCTTGTCAATTCAACTTTGTCCATTCTAGTCAATCCATGTGCTACTTTCAATTTAGAATTCTAATGGGAATTCATGCTCGCTAATTAAATCTTTAAACCTTTCCTTCCCTTTTTCAAGGTTTTTTTTATGCAGTTGCCTAACAAACTGACACCTAATTGCTACAAATGCGTGTATCAATGCATCCTTTACTCTCAATGTTATCAAGTTGAGTAAGTTGATAAAAGGTTATTACTGGCTCATATGCTATATTTGCCATGCAATAACATTGTGAGAATTGAAATTTTTAAAAAACAAATGAATATGTGTGGTTAATAAAAGTTGACCTATAAGAGCAAACTCATGCTTTAACAATATGCATAGAAATAAAACAAAAAATCCACAAAACCGCACACTTTGACAATAACTCCAAAGAAATGAACATGATTAAAAATATAACCTCATCACTCTAAATCTCTAATGTGTACTTTGCCTTCTTTACTCCTAAACAATAATCCAATTTTATTTCTTCAGTCTCTTAGGCAAAACTAGATAAGTTTACTAGATAGAGTACTATCTTACTAGCTAAGGTACAAAGCCAAAAATTTTCCACTATAAGGACATACAACAGATAGGATAAGATTAATGAGATATTAGAACCATCAACTTTCAATACCATTCAAGTAATAGCATTATTTTTGGCTAGAAGAACAAAGTTCAAAAGTAGATAAACACCAATAGCATGTGCATATTAAAAATAACCATTATGTTGCAAGAAAGCTTTTGCATAAATAATTAATCTCTAATAGAAGTCTCAACCACTAAACAGAGTGCAAAAATGAAGAAACATGACAAATTATACATGGAAAAAAACTAAAAATAGAAATGAAAAACTAGAAAAAAAAAATGAGTAAGAATAGTGGCAAAAAAAAATTAAGAATAATGAAAAAATACACGAGAAAGAAACAAGAGAACCTTAGGGAAGCAAATGCTCACCATTGAATTAGCATCAATTCTGGGTTTCGAAGCATACTCTCAAAAACTCAATTGAACAAAATGTTAAGGAAGAGATTGGGTACAGAAATAGAAAGAACATACTAAGATTAATATCCTTCTATGTTAATGACTCCAGAAATAGTTATCGTTACTACTATCTTCCTCCTTCAATGCACAACTATTTTTTTGCCTTCTACCTTTTTTAATCACAATATCTAAAATATCCTGAAAATAATTGAAGGATTAAATTGTAATTGTGTTAAATTATAGATTAAAGGAAGAAATTATTTGCAATAGACTTGTGGCCGTCTTATTGTAACATAGTGAAGTAGGTGACAATTCAACAACTATAAAAAAAGTCACATAAATAGAGTTTAATGTCCCAATTTTTAACTAGGACATCAAAACTTGCACCATAAAGTTGGTGACTTTAAATCTTTTAGTAATAAATTTATATTTTTTATATTTATTTATTTATTATGTTTTCCTCTTTTGCCATGGAGTACTCCAAAAATATCTAGGAATTTTCAACCATACTCCCATATTGACGGCTTTTTGCCTTGTATGGGGTTAAAGCCAAAAGTAATTCCCCAAATGGAGTCTTTCCAAAAGTATTTACCAACAAGGGGTAAACGTTATTCTCAGTAGCGTCTTGCACCATTTTTATTTATTTTTTAATTGAATGGTGGAAGACGTTACTCTCAACAACGTTTTCCATCTTTTTTTATTTTATTTAAAATTTTTATAAATTTTTATTTTAAAAAATAAAAATTTTAATTTTTTTAAATTTAATATTTTTAATATTTTTATATTTTTTTAGATTATTATTTATCAATAGTAATATCAGGTGATAGAAAATTTGAAGTTTTAAATAAATTTAATATAAAATAACTAGATAATATGTAATAATTAATTATATATTGATTAAAATTTTAATAAAAAATAAAATTTTATCATGAATAAAAAATTTAAATATTAAATCTTTTAATTTTTTTTAATTTTTCATTTTTTAGAAAATAAAAAATTTAATTTCTTTAAAATTTAATATTTAAATTTTTTATTCATGATAGAATTTTATTTTTTTAATTAAAATTTTAGTCAATATATAATTAGTTATGACATATTATCTAGTTATTTTATATTAACTTTATTCAAAACTTCTTTTTTATTTTTTAAATCTTTCAAAAGAAATTTATTTTTATTTTTATTAAAAATAAAAAATAAAGAAAAATAAAAAATTTATCCTAAAAAATTATTTTTATTTCATTTTTTTATTTTTTATTTTCTAAAAATGTAAAAAAGTGATTTTTTTTAAAAAAATTAATATTTAAATATTTTATTCATGACAAAATTTTATTTTTTATTAAATTTTTTTAATATATAATTAATTATGCTATATTATCTAATTATTTTATACTAATTTTATTTAGAATTTCAAATTTTTTATCATACGATATTGCTATTGATGAATAGTCATATGAAAAAATAAAAAAATTAAGAAAATAAAAAAATAAAAAAACTAAATTTTTAAAAAATTAAATTTTTTATTTTTTTTAAAAGTAAAAAATAAAAAGAAATTTGAGAAAACATTGTGTGACAAACATTTTCCAACTTTTTATTTAAAAAAATAAAAAAAATTTGTAAACATTGGTAACATTAACATTTATAAAAAAAAAATTAAAAAAATAAAAAAAGTAGAAAATATTGTTCTCAATAACGTTTTCTATAAAAACCACACCACCCACGTATAGTTTTGATACAACACCATCTAAAGGATGTTTTTTTTTTTTTACCCCATGCATGTAAAAAAGCCTGCCGTCTTGTTGTCAAACAATTGTTTGGCTTCTTCCTTTTATTATACACTATAGTTTTCAACTTCCAACTAATTTATAAGTTTTTATTAAATTTATCAGTTATTTTTATCAAATACACCTTATAAATAATAAAAAATATCATAATTTTAAAGAGAATTAATTTTAAGATTAAATTATTCTGTAACTTTTTATAATTTTATTTAATTTTTATAGTTTAAAAATTTAAAATTAAATTCTTATATTTATTTTAATTTTTAATTAGACACATGTTAATTTTTTTGTTAGGTTTTAATACAAAAATAACAATATGTTAACTATTTATGTAACGAGAAGCATGTGACTTCAAATTTCTTTTTAAAAATAAAATAATTTAATAAAATATCATAATTTTTTTTTTACATATTTTATCACTTAAAATATAAATATTTTTTTTATCAACAATCATTAAAATATATTAATAAAAATGAAGTGAAACTGTAAAGAACAATAGACTAATTTAACTTAATTTTTATGGCATGATTTTCAACGCAAATAAAAAAGTTGAAATACTGACTTGAAGCATAGATGACAACCAGTCTCGCAAATTAATAATTAATAATCCAAATAATTATGGTTTGGGTTGTTTTATATCATTAATAAATACATATGATATTTTTTTCAAAACATTACTACAACATCAATCATTAAAATTGTGTAAAAGTCACCAAGTTTTTTTTTTTTTCCAAATACACGGTTAAGAGTTTTTATAGCATAAATAGTTAAAAAAATTAACTGTTAGCTGATAAATTAACTAATTGTATTAGAAATATTTAATAAAATTAATTATTAAACTAATTTATATATATAAAATAATATCAAAGGATATGTTAATATCATTAGATAATATATATAATAAATTAATTTATATTTATTTTAAAATTAAAATATATTGATGTAATTAAAATATTTAAAATAAAAAAATTATTTAAAATTTAATTAATTATATTTATTATAACATATATTTATTTTTTTATTTATTTTTATTTATATGTTAAATGAATACAAACTAAATATGCAATAATATATAAGATTTTTTTTATTCTTTTTAACTTTATGAAAAAAAATATTAAAAATAATATAATATTAAAAAATGAGCATAAAAATAAGATTTTTTATTAATTAAGATATAGATTATTAATTAATATAAAGAAGAGGGATAAATTAAAAAAATAATTAAAAATTCTTTTATAATAAATTATATATTATTTGAAGTATCTTAGAATTTTTTTTCTAAAAAAAGCAATACTCCAAAAACTTCTAAAATATATAAAAATAATTATTTGATTAAGTCAAAAAATTAAAAATTAACTTTTTTAGTGTATCAGCAAATACACTAAAGTGTCGTTAAGAAAATCTAAGAAAAAAACTAGTGTTATAAGATCTGCATTCTATTTTAACTAATCTGTGTTCAAGTTAAGATAATATTTAATAAGGAGAACAAAAAGAGGGTCATGCGCCTAAACTTGAATTAATACTCCAAATAGCCAAGGAATAAGAAATTTAACGCATATAAATAAAGTAGACTAGTAAAATGTAATGAACTGACCACTTTTGTCAGTTGCAAGCTATCGAGAGAATTTCACCTCTCAATTAGTAGTCATACGTATAGTACTTAAACAAGGAAAAGTCCACACCCACATAATGACCCCTCTAATAAGAACTTTCGAGAAAGCAGGAAGCAAGCTCCCCAAGCACCAAGATAAACCCTTTAACTTTACAAGCTTGTAACAACAGGAGCCCCTTGTGCCCTTTCCATGATGATCTAATTGATTTTGTGTATCAGCGGCAGATCCAGCAGCCACATCGTGACAATATTAACATCTTTGTCACATGGCGTCCTAACTGGAGTTCCTCATCAAAAATGCTAGAATACATCCCAATAAACCACCAGCAACAACCTGTACATATAAAATAATAGTCATTGATACAGAGACGGACAAAAAAGTAACTCTGAAGTTACTCTCTCATCAGAAAACACAATTCTTATGATGCAACCTACCCTCCTGTCATACATGCTAATGGAGAAAATAAAAGGATACGGGTCCTAGTCCCCTTCTTATATATTGTTGAGCAATAATTTATAGATGCCCAGAAGCTAATAATAAGAAATCCAGGCAGGTAGTTTTACAGATTATAACATTTACCATAAAGAAATATTAAATGCCTCGCAATAGACAAGTGATAAACAAATACTTGAACATGAAAGCTCGGAGACCCAAGACAAGCTATTATGAGCTAGCACACATTGTAATATAGTAAGTGCAGCGCAGCAAAAAGCACCACAGACCTGAAGTGGAGTATGACCAAGTAATTCACGCAGTGGTCTGACATTGGACAATGGATGTTCTGGAGGTAGCTCACACACAATTTGATTGAGCAACTGCAATGTGATCATAATAAAATGCAAAACATAAAGTAAGATTTTGTTAATTTAGAAGGCTCAGAACAAACTACATAACAAATTAAGGGCACATAGTAAATCTAACCAAATATTTAGCCATCAAATAAGAGAACTTACTTCAGCTTGTCGGCCTGCATGCAGTCTAACTCCTGATGCATCATACATTACCTATAAACATTGTACAATAATCAATCACATCCAATTCACAAAGGTAG
>JANHAO010027203.1:0-10944 GCA_026873985.1 Saraca asoca | reverse complement strand
GTATATAATTTTGAAAATAGTAAAAATGTGAGCACAGTTAGATTAAATTAAAAAAAAGTGTAATTTGTTAAAATATCAAAGAGATCTTCCTGTTACACAAGCTTTTCTAGACAAAAAAAAAATACCATAGAAAATTGACATTCATCATAAGTTCATTATGAGACATTATGATCAAATCAATACATATACAATTAAAATAGCAAACTAGCATCGTCATTTCTAGAGCTTTACTCTCGTAGCGAGAACCTTCTAGCTTCCGATGGCTTCTATTTGTGTGCAAATCCTTGATGAATAAAACACTACGAGCTTTAACATAAGTTCTTTTCTAGTTTTAAGAAATATATTAATCACTCCATCTATTTAGGAGTCTAGGTTATTGTGGAAGTTTTTTTTCATTTTTGGTGGTGCTAAAGTGTTGCATCCACTGTTGTTTTCACTGCCCTCTTTAGTTTATTTTTCCAGCATGCAATGATATGGAAACCAAACTTTTAAGCAAAATATGGAGAAGGTAATAAAAAAAAATTCTAACAGAGTAGGATGGGTGCAAGAAGGGTAACACATATCAGCCCCCTAAGGAAATATGAAGATGATGGCTTGGAACTATTGAGGGAGCTGCAACTTGACAAAACCAAATAACTGACTAGGAAACATAAACCTGATATTTTGTTTTTGTCTGAGATACTTAGTAATCTAAAAAAAATGCAACATGTTCTAGGTAATTTGGGGTTTGTAAATATTGTATGTTTTGATGTACAGGCTAGAAATGGTGGGCTATTTTTGGGCTAGATTGAGGAGTATATGGTTGATATTATTATTATATTTGAAAACTAGATTCATAAAGTGTTAAGAGACCAAAAAATTCCAAATGCTATGTAACAATAGTCTATGGTCCCCCTATCTTGACATAGATGAAGAAACTATGGAAATTCATCTCGCAAACCTATACAGAACTTGCTTTAATAGCAGATGGTCAATGACAATTATTAGGAAACTTTGACCAGATTTTGACTTACAATGAAAAGAGCAGCACTGACATAAGCATTCCTGGAACTCAAGAATTCTCCAATGTTATCAATCATTGTAACTTTCTAAACATTAAGCCAAAAGGAGTTTGGTTCACTTGGACCAACAATAAATAGGGGAATGAATTTGCATAGAAATGGTTGGGTAGAGTATTATGTAATGAAAATTGGTTATGTGTTTTTCCTTGTACCCAATTCTAATGCCTACTAAATGTAGCTTTTGATCATAGTCCTCTCTTTTTAAACACAAAGAGATTAGAATCATATAATAGTTTCAGTTTTAAGTTTTAGAACATATGGATCAATCACTTTCATTGTAAGGAAAACATTACATTACGTAATGAAAATTGGTTATTTGCTTTTCCTTGTACCCAATTCCAATGCCTATTAATTGTAGCTTTTGATCATAGTTCTCTCTTTTTAAACACAAAAAGATTAGAATCATATAATAGTTTCAGTTTTAAGTTTTAGAACATATGGATCAATCACTTTCATTGTAGGGAAAAAATTACACAAGCTTGGAATCATAATTGATTTGGATCTAAAGCCTGTGTTTTCCAAAACAAACTATGATCCACAATAAAGGCCCTCAGACTCTAGGATAAATCAAAATTTGGGCAATTACAGCAAAAGTAAATGAATTGGAAGAAATGCTAACTGTTGACATGTGAATTTGATCAAGCCCAAAATTTAGTAGCCAACTAAGTAGTTCTTGAAACCTCAAACTATAAACTGGTTAAAAGGAGAATGAGTGAAAGAAAGAGGAAGAACAATGAGGGGCACCAGAAATTTTTAACATGATTTGGCCAAAGTCAGTTGTCGATCCCTACATCCATGGTAGTGTTATTACTAAATGTGAGTAAAATATCTTTACAAAGTATTTGTGTTTCAAATGGGCTCTCTATGTAAAAGTTGTCTTCTCTTTCTACAATATTCTAAACCCCTATTTATAGTTGCTGGGGTGTTAAAGTTATAGTCTAAAAAAGGAAAGAATAATAATAAAATAATTGCAAGTGGTTTCCTGGAAATTGTTATCTACAAGTTGGCCATGCAAGTTGGTCCCATTCTCAGGTTTCACCAGAGTGAATCTTCTAGAAGATGGCTAAGGTGGCATATTTCATCTAGTAAGCTTGAGCTCATAATGAGCTAGAGTTTCCACTTTGGCCTTGTCCTACATTCTAAGTTTGTGGCTAGCAATCTGTTGCGTTCGCTCAATAACCTCAATCTTTAGATGTGTTGGGCCTTCCCAACTAGACTGGTTTGTTGGAATTTTGCCAGCCCATTTGTATAGTTTCAAAAATACCCATAACATTAGCCCCCTAACTCATCATTCGTTCTACAGATAGGAAGCTAAAATTTGTTGGCAAAAGCTAATGATTGTAATTTACAGTGCCATCATTCTGGTTTTTTATCTTTTCAGTTTGCCAGACCATGTATTTAATGCACATGTTTCATAGGCATGGTAGTCTTTGGCTAGACCGCTTGATCAAGGGTAACTATTCAATCTCTAGATCCATCAGTGCAACTAGATTAGTTTATCTAAGATGTGGAAAATCTTCCTTTTTGTTTCATAGAATAGCCAGATGGGTGTACTGGCTAAGCCCCCCATGTTTTTGACTAGCTGGGTCTTTAATAGAGTGCTTTGAGTTGTGTATGATCTATTACATACGAAACTCCCATGTACAATTCCTCTCTGAGGATCTTAGGAAGTTTTATATAGATTTCATAACCTCTTCATGGTTATGCTGTTAAATTCAGCCCTTCTAGCTATATTCTTTTACCCCCTTGCATGGTGAGTTAACTGCTTGGTTTCTCTAAGTGTCTTGGGGCAATAAGACTGAAGAAGGAGCTCTTAGCTTGGAAGAAGGACAAGAAAAAGCTTGAGCAGTCAATTTGCCTATTGATCCTTTGGCTCATTATGGTTTAATTCTTTGAAGTCAGCCTTCCTTTTAGGACATGATAGCTATAGGCTTATTATGATCTTTAGTTTTGAATTTTCATGTGTAAATTCACCTCGTTGAATAAGGTTTTTAATGAATGAATTTTTTCATCATTCTCATGTGTCATGTTGGATGTTTGGTATGTCATGGAAGATAACACATAGCTTGACATGAATAAATTCCTACAAATCACAGATAAATAAAGTATTAAGTTGAATGACCAATCAACTATATTAATGTTTATCCGTTGATAATGAATTTGAGCATCAAGTGCCTCAACTGATAATGAGTTTGAGTATCAGAGTGCCTCAGCTGGTAATGAGTTTGAGTACCCCAGATAGGTCACATGAGAGCTTTGCCTCAGCTAGCATGAGTTTAAATGATCAGGTAGGTCACACGAGAGCTGCGCCTTAATTAGCATAAGTTGAATGCTTCAAATAGGTCACATGAGAGTTGCACCTTGTAAGTTGAATGCTCAGATAAGTCACATGAAAGTTGTGCCTTTGAGAAGTAAGTTACATGCATTCAATTTTAAGAAGTATGTTACATGCACGTATTTGTCAAATAGTAGATCGCATGAGGGCATCCCTGCTAGTAATCTTGTTGCTTAAGCAGGGTGCATTGATATGCTTTAGTAGGCAATGAGTTTGAGTGCCTTAGTGCCTTAACTGGCCTAGTACCTCAGTTAGAAATTATTTATGGATTTTAGTGCTATATCACTTCAATTGGCTTAAGGTCCCAGCTGGCAGGTCACATACATACGGTGCCTGAGAAAGTTAATCGTATCCATGCCAAGTAGTAAGTATTGTGTATATGGTACTTAAGAAAGTTAGTCATATGCAAGTGGTAATAGGTCGTATGCATATGGTGCTTGAGAAAGTTAGTCATATGCATGTGATAGTAAGTTACATGCATACAGTGCTTAAGAAAGTTAATTGTATACATGTTAAGTAGTAGGTCGTGTGCATATAGTGCCTGAAAAAGTCGATCATATGCAGGTAGTAATAGGTCACATGCATATAGTGCTTGAGAAAGTTGGTCACATGCATGCGGTAGTAAGTTGCGTGTATATGGTGCCTAAGAAAGTTAGTCATATACTTGTGCAAGTAAGAGGTCGCATTAGGTGGTGCTAGGAAATAGGTCACACTAATACGGTAATGTTAAGTAAGGTGCACTAATGTGGTGCTAAAGAGTAGGTCACATTAGTGCGGTGCTAATTACAAACCTAGATTTCTTTTTCGCTGAGGAAACACCATCCTTGGGTTAGACGGGCAAGCTTGCTTCCTAAGTAGTGGGGCGAAAGCTCACTATCAAATCAGTAAGGCAAGCAAATGCTCGGAATTCTAAGCTTGTGGGGCTTTAGCTCCCTTTATGTTTATGGAGTGGTAAACTCCATTTTCCAAGTTTTCCTTGATGATGTTAGGACCTTCCTAGGTCAAACCTTTTCTATTCAATATCGTATTCAACACAGTGTCATGAAAATTTCAAGGAAAAACTCTTTATTAGCTTTTGAGTAACATTACAAAATTGTATGGCTCTTATGGTTGATGCTTGCTTTTGCTCGGGACCCTCTTATTATTGAGGTTACTATTTTGCAGGTCGCACCACACAGTCTTTTAAGCAACCTCTCTTAATCAACTCCTTAATCGCATCTTTGAGGGCCTAGTAGTTTGAAATATTGTGCCCAATTTCGTTGTGATAAGCACAAAACTTATTTGTGTCTCTATTCATGTGAGGAATTCTTATGAGGCTGGATGTCCTGAAGTCCTCCCTACCCTTTTTTGTTGCAAATATCCTATCCTAAGTGTCAGATAGGATGCTGTAATTATTATGGCAACCTTGGTGCTAAGGTTGCTCAGTCTTGACCTCCTTAGCTGGCCAGTTGTCAGAGCTATTTTTGATGTCATTACTCCTTTTTTCATTCTAATCGATGCTATTCACCTCATACTTATGGTCAAACTTCTTTAGGCCAAAAGTCTCCTCCCACATGATCTATTTGGTGGTTCATTCATAAAATTCACCCAGATCCTTTACTAAAGATTTGTATATGCTTTTATATATCTTGCCATCTATGCGAAGGCCTGCCAAAATTGCTGTCAAGATGCTTTCATCTGAGAGACTTTCCATATTGTTAACCTCGTGCTTGAATCAGGAAACGTAGTCTTTCAATGTTTCATCCTTCCATTAAAAGACTATTGTGAGGTGACAAGATTGTGTGAGTTGCCTTTTAAAATCTTTGTATTAGTTAATGAATCTTTTCTTACATTCTTCCTAACTATCAATACTGCAAACTGGGAGATTCCTGAACCACGTTTGTGGTATGTCTCTTAGTATAACTAGGAAGATATGGCATTTAACCAATGGGTTAATCATCTGGAAATCCATCTAAACATTAAATGCATCTAAGTGGTCATATGAATCATTATCCCCATTGTATAGTGGGATTGTGAAGATTTTAAATTTATAAGGAAGAGGCTCTATGTCAACCTTTCTGGTGAATGGTGTTCTTTCCTCGTATTAATCTTGCCTGTCCTGAGCTCAAGGGTGTTTTTTTAATTGTTTTACTCTCTGAAGTAGCTATTTTATCATCTGGTTCTATGTTCTAGATCGATGGCTATGAGATCGCTGGCTCCCTTTATTTCCTTGGTAATGGAGTAGCGATATAAGGTATGTTTTTGATTGGCTCTGTTTGAGCTTTCAGCTTAATGTGAGCTCCCCTGTCATTAACTATTGTCATCTTTGTGAGCTCAACAGACCTTCGATCCTACCTACGAATTAGGATAGCGAGCTGTGTCAACATATTGCTGCTGTTGCTAGAGCATTCCTTTGGGTGCAATGACCTCAAACCATTTTTGCATGCCCAAAGCTTGCACTTATGTTAGCATTTTAATCGCCTCAGCCAACTCTTTCATTATGCTCTCCAGTGCTTTCTGGTGTTGGTGCCACATTTTCACTTTATTAGTTTTTGGAGTAATAACTGCAGGCTAGTGATGAGCTGTAGGGGATAAATCGACAATGATACCTGTTACAGGTTCGGTAAGATTGCCTATTGTAGAAAGAACTAGTTCTATTTGCTTTGTCCTTCTGGCAAGTTAACTAGAGTGTTTGAACTTCTGTCGGTTCTTCCTCTAATCATCATGGTTGAGCAGAAAATTAACCAAAATATAAATGAGGCCCTTTCTTTAGCACCAAAATGTTAATGTGTGAATTTGGTTAAGCCCAAAATTTAGTACCCAACTGAGTAATTTTTAAAACCTCAAACTGCAAAATGGTTGAAAAGAGGATAAGTGAAAGAAAAAGGAAGAACAGTGAGGGCACTAGGAGTTTTTAATATGATTTGGCCAAAGTCAGTTGTCAACCCCTATGTCCACGGTAATATTATTACTCAGTATGAGTAAAATATCTTTATAGAGTATTTGTGTTTCAAATGGGCTCTCTATGTAAAAATTGTCCTCTTTTTCTACAATATTCTAAACCCCTATTTATAGTTGCTGAGGTATTACAATTATAGTCTAAAAAAGGAAAGAATAATAATAAAATAATTGTAAGTGGTTTCCTACAAGTTGTTATCTGCAAATTGGCCATGCAAATTGGTCCTGCTCTCGGGTTTCACCAAAGTGAGTCTTCTAGAAAATGGCTAAGGTAGCATATTTTATCTAGCAAGCCTAAGCTCATAGTGAGCTGGAGTTTCCGCCTTGGCCTTGTCCTGCGTTTTGAGTTTGCGACTAGCAATCTGGTGCCTTCGTTCAGTGGCCTCAGTCTTTGGACGTGTTAGGCCTTCCCAACTGGACTAGTTTATTGGATTTTTGCTAAACTATTTGCATGGTTCCAAAAATATCTATAACACTAACTATGATGCAATCAAACCTATAGAAATTAAGAATTGAATAGAAGCATTGCCAACAACAGTTAGACTATTTTCAAAACTACCGGGAAATATGTTGGGCATAGAAGGCTGGGCAATTTTGGCTAATTAATGGGGACAAAAATACAAAACATTTCCAAATCATGATGACACAAGGAAGAATTAAATGAATAATTCAATTAATCTAGAATGAAGAGGGGAGTCAGATCAAATCAGAAAAGTCACAGAAAAACAGTTTCAAAAGATCTACCAAGATATCAAACAAAGGAATCAATAATTAGACCTCTCCACTTTGCATATTCTGAAACTTAATGAATTAGGAATTTGACCATGCCATTCAATAGACAAGAAATTACAATCCATCCAAATAAAATGTCAAGTCCTAATTGGCTATAAATCTGTAATGATGTATCTAGCATGATCAAATCCTTTCTTGATAGGGGATATTTGTTGAGAAAACTGAATCAAACCTATATTTGCTAAATCCTAAAAGGATAAACTCAAAAAACTTTAATGAGTTTAGTTCCATTAGTCTATGCAATATTGCTTATAAATTCATTTCCAAAATCCTAGCCTTGTGGCTTAAAGACATTTTAAATGAATTAATAAATCCTTGCCTGAGTGCTTTTATAAAAGGCAGGCTCATCTCTAATAATATCCTGTTGGCAACAAAGGTCCTTAAATACATAAGGAAATGTAAAAGTAAGACTTAACATTGGGCTGCTTTAAAAGTGGATTTTAACAAAGCTCATGACTTTTTATTTTAGGACTTCGTTAACAAAGTACTATTAGAAATTACATTCCTAGATATCTGGAGTCAAATTATTATGCAATGTATGACAACAATGTCATACAAAGTCATTGTTAATGGATCCCTAATGGAACAAATGAATACAAGCAAAGGACTCAGACAAGGATATCCATTATCTCCATACACATTCATAATTTGTGTTAACATTCTATCATTGATGTTAGATGAAGTAAAAAAAATCAGGCTGAGATAAAAGGGATCTAAGCCTCAAGGAACGCACCAACTTCAAACTACCTAATATATCTAGATCATTTCCTCATATTCTTCAAAGATGACATAAGCAACTATGACAATATCAGGAACTTGCTGCAAGAATTTAGAAAAATGTTTAGTCTTACAATGAACTTGCACAAGGCTGTAGCTATTTTTAGCCCTAATACTCCTAGACAAATTAGGAAATTCTTAGGAAGAAGTCTACGGGTGCATGTGAGAAGTTGGGCAAATATCTTGGCACTTAAGTTGATGAAGTAAGGGACAAAAACCAAATCTTCAGAGAAATAAATCAGAAAATTTAAGGAAAAAAAAAACCTTCAAGGTTGGAAAGGAAGAATGTTGTCTGAGGGAAGATTGACTTTGCTAGTCTATTCTACAAAGCATCCCAACCTACCATCTAGGTACACTTGTCTTCCCCCAAAAAATTCACTAACCAAATAGAAAAAATCATTGCAAAATTTTGGTGGGGAGGCTCCAAAGAAAGGTTAATTCTGCATTTGCTCTCAAGGAAAAAACTGCCTTCACCATTGAAGGAAGGAGGGCTTGGACTTATTCAAACTGGATTTATTTAATAAAGCCTTGCTTACGAAACAAATTTGGAAGGTTTTCCAATAACACAAAACCTTATTAGGAGCCTTCATAATATCTAAATATGATAAAGGTAATTTGGAATAGGTGAACGATAATCATTCAAACGTCTCTTGGAGATAGAAAGGTGTCAAGGAGAATAAAAGTGGTGGAAAAATTCCAATGGCATGTAGGCAATGGAAAAAACATCAAGCTTGGATCCAAATTCTGGTGGAAACCAATTCATCCAATAAGTCCTACTAATTCTTCAGTTAGGATATTTTAATGCAATAAGATGGGTCTTGGAATCTGGTCATGTTTGGAGGTGTATACTCTGAACCACTAGCAACCAAATTTCTATGCTCCCAATTTCCAAGATGGGAGTGCGAGATTGGTTGGCCTAGTCAAAATCATCCATGGGATCTTATTCTACCAGCAAGGTCTAGCAGATGATACTTGTAAGTGCCAATATGCATAACCAAGAGGAAGATAAGTTTCAATGGACTCAGATTTAGAAGCTAGTAATCTAGATGAGAATGCAAGTCTCTTTGTGGAAGATATGTCACAAGGTTCTATGAGTAATCGTGATAATAAATAACAAGCACATCACAATTCCACTCGATTATGCTATTTGCTCTAACCACTGAGAGACAATGGAACATTTATTCTTAACTTGTGATTTAGTGAGGGCCGTATGGTTTGGTTTGTGGTCCATAAGACCAAACCTTATATATCCTTTGAATGTCTAGAATTAACTGAAGCAATATCCCAACAACATGGTTTCTAGTTGGAGCTGACATGCAGGGTGGTGATTATCCTATATGCAATTTGGTTTAGTAGAAATCAATTGATTTTTCATGGTATTGATTATGATTCGATAAGCACTCTAATGTAGATTAGAAATTAGCAAGAGCAGGCTCGCTTAATAGCTGATAACAGAGATAAGGAAAATTTGAAAAAAATAGAAATTCATCATATCAATGATTCGCCATGAGCAAATATGGAAAATATCTTTTCCAAGGCATTTCAAAGGAGGAATCACAATGGCAGTTTTGTAGAGTGCAAAGCTTATTCATATATATATATATATATATATATATATATATATATATATATAAGAAGCAGACTTAGGAGGTTTATTCAGATTGCAAAGCCCAATCACAAAGGAACAATGCACTCTGCAAGGGGTTAGAAGTTTGATAATTTTTGGGTGGATTAGTGATCATGTCATCTTCCAACTAAACTTCCAAGCGCAGAATTTGATGAAAATGCTTCAAGGAACAAGATCCCCTACCACGAATCTTAGAATTCTAATCTTGGATATACAAGGTATGTTGTTACAAAGATATCCTAATACTTGAATATGACATAGTAGAATAGCATGTAGAAGTCTATTAGAATTAATGTTTTCTCCCTAGGTAAGTGGTTTTTATCTTTTATTCCTTGAACATAGGGTTGGACAAAAAAAAAAAACAAAACCCAAAAGGCCAATCAAATGAAATTAAAATTAAGAATTTAAAATATAAACACGATTTGAAATAAGTAAATTTTTAAAAAAAATTAATTTACAGTTAAAAATGATTTTAAAAAAAACTCTAACTATTTCAAATCAAACTTGCATGAAGTTTTATCTCAAAATCAAATAACACCTTTATTTACTAGTGTTTCCCATGAAGAATGTGTATAGAAAATGTACTATTGATTATTTGTACACTCTAAAATTGCATGATAATTGACATTATGCATCAAATTTTTATTAATTAATATATAGTTGAGCAAATAATATGCACAATGTAAAGCATACATATTTCAATTGATGTGAAACTAGTAAAGGACTGGCCTAAAAAAGAGTTTGGAATTAATAAGTGTTAATTTGTTGGATTATGATTAGTACGTTAGTCTAATAACATATAATGAACAACTAATATTGTGTTAATAAGTTTACACACACTAAAATAATATTAAATAACATTTAATGTTAGATTAGTAAGTTAATATATATATAATTTTATCAATAAATATATTACATAAATTTATTAAAATAAATATTTTCTTTTAATTTTAATAAAATTCCATAAAAATCAAAAGAAAACTTCATAAACAAAGTTATGTTAGAGAATTATGATTATAAATTTTAAAAATAAAATCAATATAAATAATAATCTTAAAATTTTTTTTTATTATCACTAAACTTAATCTCTTGTATTACTAATGTTCTGATCTAAACTTCTATTTTCAATATTAATGCCACCTAATATTAAAACTAAGAGTATTTATTAATATATTTTTAAGTTAATATTTGAATAAAAAGGTACTAATAATTTTTTATAATATAAATTTTTTACCTAAAACCTTTTTACTTGTATAAATATTTAAGAGAATTTATGAAAATAATAATAATAATAATAATAATAATAATAATAATAATAATAATAATAACATAGGTTATAATGGTGATTATGATCTTGGTGTTGTAATGGTAGAAATATTTAGTTGCAATAATAGTATGTGTAACTAAATTTTTAA
>JANHAO010027202.1:0-10897 GCA_026873985.1 Saraca asoca | reverse complement strand
TTTCTATTTATTTCTTAATGTAACACAACTGTAGCTTGTAATTAATGTATGTAACCCTTCCTTCCTCTATAAATAGGATTGCATTGTTAGAATAAGGGGGGGAGGCAGCAACTGTAAGCAAATACTCTATAAAAATCCCTTCTCAAATATCAATGAAAATTTCACCATGGATGTAGGGTCCGATACCGTCCGGATTTAGCCGAACCATATTAAAAACACTGCATCCCTCTCTCCTTTCTTCCTCTCTCCCTGTCTCTTCACACTTCGAAAGTAGTATTGGATCCTAGAACTCATTCCCCTTTGGCCGGAATCTAGGACTCTCTATGTGAATCAAATTTTGACGTTAACATTTTTGGCGTCGTTTATGGGGATCCATCTACTCTCTAAAGTCCCCGTTGTAGCCTAACAATGGCGAGAGGGAGAACCACTCAGAGCTCAACCACTCCAGCCTTCCAACTGATGGACACTCCCATTGTGGGGGCTCATTAACGGTCAATTGCTGTCCTTGAAACTTTAGAGGCTTAAACGCCCACTCAACCTTAACCAGCACTCGAACGCACCGTAAGAGAGCTGACCAGGATGAGCTCAGAGCACGCAGAGACAAGAAGAAATCATGGAACAGCTCCAGCAGCTTCATAAAGAGTCTCAGAGGGAAACTCATGAAGATCATGATAGTCAACAACTGGGGGGCTCGCAACGAGCAGGAAGCTCCACCCTTTAGTCTGAAACATAGAACCAGACAATGGAAGAAATCCCTCGCAGGCTCAAATAGCTAGAAGAGTGTCTGTAACCTCAAAGCCACCAGCCTTGCCATGAGGAAAGCTTTCCATTTTCTGCGGAGATTGAGATGCGACCTCTCCCATAAAAGCTCAAAGTGCCTGTGATCCTACTATACGATGGGAACAGCGACTTGAGTGACTACCTAGATGCATTTAGTATCTAGATGGACCTCTAAACAACTGACCCCTTAGTGAAATGCCATATCTTTCTGACTACGTTAGGAGGAGCATATCGAGCATGGTTTAAAAGCCTCCCACCTCATAGCGTTAACGATTGGGAGGAATGCCAAAGAAAGTTTGTCAACCAATATCGAGCGCTAAAGAGGTAGCTTGCGCCTCCCTGCCACCTCGTGATTATTTTCCAGCATAAAAATGAGTCGTTAAAGGACTACGTAGCTTGATGTAGGCATAAGGCCAACTCCATGGAAAATCCTTTAGAGGAAAGTATTTTAACAGCAATCTCAATGGGACTTTACAAAGATGCAAAATTGTATAGAAGCCTCTACAAGTCCCCGGCTTGGGACCTCACTGAATTCTACTAACGAGCTACCAAACAAATAAGATAGGAAGAGACCTTTGGAACTGAGGATCCCAGACATAGAGCAGGCCCCAACGGTCCCACCACGAGCAAAAAGAGGGGCAACGAGAGCCATAACGACCCCACTCCTCAGTTTGTAAAGAAAGTGAAGCCTCAGCAACTTGGAGGTCACTTCAAAAGCTACAACATTCTATTTGATACATAGGATAAAAGTTTTGCCACAGAAAAGAACAATGAGGACTTTGAAACGCCCAGACCGATGAGAGCCATTGCCAAGTGCAGAGATCTAAGCATATTTTGGGCTTACCATAATGAGGTTGGACATACCACCTTAGAATGTCGGGCACTAAAAGATAGCATTGAAGACCTCATTAGAAGAGGCTGACTATAGGATTATATGGTAAGGTCGCCAAGGCAACATGCTTAACAGGCTCAACGAGTTATCAACCAAGAGCCTGAGCCCTCCATCAGAACCATATTCTAATCCTGTAATATTCACTTGTCATCAATGACGATGAGTTGTATCAACTATTGTATGTTGAATCAATGTAAGTTGCCGAATGGTCGAGAAAACATTATCAAGAACAATGAGTTTTCTCTCCATCATTGCAAAGGATTCATCCAAGGGTGAGACAGTGCAAGGCCTACCTCGTCGATACATCTAGAGTGAGCCATATCTTATGAACTACGACTAAGAGTACAAATTCCTTGACTATTGAGCAACGAGTTTGCTATGGTACGGACGTGCGATCTCGCTATGTGACAAACCGTCATCTCAACAAAAACAAAACCTATTCGAAGGTGAGACGACCTAGAGCCTACCTCGCGTCTGAGGGTGAGACGGCCCTAGAGCCTACCTCACATATGAGGCTGAGACTGCCCAGAGCCTACCTCGCGACAGCACAAATACAAAACCTATCCAGGGGCAAGACAACTCCATAGCCTACTTCGTGTCTGAAGGTGAGATGGCCTGCGAGCCTACCTTGATAGCATTTCTGAATTGAACAATGGACGACCAACTTGCCATATAGCAGGGACGCCAAAATGAACTCATCGTAGCTTTCATGCAACACATGCATTTATGGCTAGCATACAGCCAGAAAATCATGATTTACGTACCTGATTTCTCATCAGTCACAGTTCACATGCGACCTAATTCTCACTTACTGAAAACAACTAAACAAAAGGCAGAGAACTAAAGCGCAGTCGATTGGCCAAAGAAACATTTCATTAATAATTAGAAATGTACAATCAACGGTTCACAAAGCATGCATTACAACTTTCAAAAGCTACACAAAAGACCTCACTCAACGAGGCGAAATTACATCAGATGAAGAAGAAATATAGAAACAAAGGCAAGAAGTCCACAAGTCTATTACTACCATTTTGGCAAGAAAGCGATGAGCTGGCTAAACCAGGAGGCAAACTCCCATCAATAGGAAGACCAGCAATTCTACTCCTGCGATCTTCTCAGACCTGGTCGGTGGTCCCTCCTCAACCAGACCTAGAGCAAATGAAAAAGGCACCAAGGGCCTGGCCAGCAATGCTGGATTCTATAGAGGGACCCGAGGAAGATTGCCCAAGATCAACACAAGATCTCCTAGGAGCCTACTAGATGGATCCTGCGGCGGAGCCACATGCAATAGGCTATCCATGCCTCCCAACACTCTACAACAGGCCATCCATGCCTCGATAAGCATCATCGAAATCCAAGACACCCAAAATGTGGGGTCTCATCAGTCTCCTTCATTGAACTTCTCTGAGGTGAAAGAGAAAATCCCTCAGGTTATAAAAGGACCAGCTCAGTCCCCTGAAAGATCCAGAAGCTATCCAACTGATCTTCATCTGACGGACCAAAATGAGTGGCAATGCCACGCCAATGGCCAAAAATGGTAAATAGAAGAGAGCATGGCCTAAAAGTAGAGTGAAAAGACATTTGAAAAGACAATTCGATCAAGCAAGGACTTTGACTAGAGATACGAATAGAGCCTTAAAAAACTTACAACTCCCAATCCACAAAGCAAACTGAGAGTTGGGGGCTTATGTTATAGGTAAAAAATGGCCTTAAGGGAATGAGACAAACTCGAGCCCAGCAGAGGCTAAGTTACCCACCTCGCTAAGGATAGCTAGTGAGCTCCACCTCGCTTACCTCCAGGAAACGATGCTACGAAGTCATCACAAGAATCGGCTCACTAAGTAGCCAGCCACCCTGCTCGAACTCGCTATCCTGCTACAGTGACACCAATCTCGCTACAATAATTCTCCACAGCGACCCCGAGTTGGGAACCCCGGCTCGGAATAGCAGACATCTCGTACAGTAAAGCAATACCAAATGACAAACACTTCATGTGGTAGGATGATACCGAGCAGAAAGCACAAATAAAGACCAGCCCACAGCCATCAAGAAGGGCCTACCCCATAGACAGAAGCCTATAACAGTTGAATTGCAAGAGTTTATCTATCTTTTCTATTTATTTCTTGATGTAATATAACTGTAGCTTGTAATTAATGTATGTAACCCTTCCTTCCTCTATAAATAGGATTGCATTGTTAGAATAAGGGGGGCCAGCCACTTGTAAGCAAATACTCTGTAAAAATCCCTTCTCAAATATCAATAAAAATTTTGATATGGACGTAGGGTCCGATGCTGTCCTGATTTAGCCGAATCACGTTAAAAATACTGTGTCCCTCTCTCCCTTCTTCCTCTCCCCCTATCTCTTTACACTTTGAAAGCAGTATTGGATCCTAGAACTCATTTCCCATTGGCCTGAATCTGGGACTCTCTGTACGAACTAAATTCTGACATCAACAGTAGCTATGCAATTAATGTCAGAGAGGTCATGGTCAAGATGTTTTAAGACAAAATTCATTTTTATGGTGTCATCTGTGTTGAAAACAACGAGCAAAAATAAGAGAATAATATGTAGAATTCATTTTTATTCTTATCATCAAACTAAACAATTTTAAGCAAAATTACTTGTTGAGAAACATCCAAAGTCATGCGAAGTTTTAGAGGAATTATCCCTCTTTTTTCTTTAATATAGTCCCTTAAAAAGTTTTATGAATTAAAGTGTTTAGTTGAGATTTGAAAGTTTAGTATTCATCCACATATAAAGAGATATAAGTAAAATAAGAAAGGGCTCAAAGACAAAGGGATACCATATATATATATATAGGTTGAAGATGAAGAAATTGAAGAATCTTTATCTCCAACTTGCTCTATAATGATGGGTGATTATCTAGATGTCAAATGAATTTGGACCAAGCAAGCAATTTTTCTGACTTTAAAATTGATATGAAAGCTATGAAAAATAACTTTTATTCAAAGGAGAATACTCCTAAAAGGGAATGGTATTTTTCATACTTTCAAAGGGAAGACTTGGACCAAATTCAAGACAAGTGGATCAAATTTTTAAAGCAAGTTAAGAAAAATATTCCATTTTTTGATTGGTTTGATGTATATGCCCTAGGAAAACTAGAGATAGATTACACTTTTGGTAAATCTATCAGTGTTAATACTATGACAAATCAAACTTAAACAACTATTAAAGGAGAAAAAGTAGTTTTTGAGTTACCACCCCAGAAATCTTTCCAAATAGAAACCACCAACCCAGAAAACCCCCTGATAACAGCACCTTTTAAGGCAAAGGAGGTTGTTGATCCTGTTTCCTCTAAAGATATACAGTCTTTGATGAAACAAAACAACTATACAAATAAGTATCTTCAAACCTTAGGATCCCAACTATTAGTTAGTGAAATTGCAGGATCCTCTAAAGCCTCAACTAGTAAACAAATGGAAAAACCCCTGTTTAAACCATATGAGATTCCTCATGAGAAGCAGAGAAACCTCAAGAAACCTCAAAGATCAGAGGAGATATTTAAGTTAAAAATAGATAGAATGTTAGAATAAATAGATTAGAAGCTCTCCAAATCTATAGTTATTCCTGACACTCCTCCAATAGATAAGTCGAGTAGGAATATTCAAACCTTGGACAAAGCCTCTGAAATATCTTTAGATATTGAAGACCTCAAAATAGGAGCCATCAAAATAGTAGCAAATTGGAAATTGCCTAGGAACTGTATACCAAATTTCCCTGATCAAACCTTAATGGACAAATCCCTCATTATTCAGAATTTCTACAATGGGAATAACATCTATGAATGGAACATAGATGGTAAATTTGAATATGAAATTCTAAATTTGCTTCAACAAATGATGATGGTAAGTACAACCTACCAGACAACCCATGGATGCGATGATGCAACCGTGGAGGATGGTGGGATGAACATCTCACACAAATAGAGAAAAATCAAATTTTGAAGTCTATTAAAACTGATGCAAATGGTTTTATTATTTATGATTCTGATGGAGAAGAAATCTCAGATGCAGTAAATACACTAATCTTTACGATCACCAAACACTTTACAAGAGACCCCAGCCTATGGAAAGACAAATAGCTGAATTACTATCTAATGTTAAGTGTAGAACCTTGGGAAACTTTACGTGGTATAAAAATGCATTCTTTAGCAGGATCTATTCCAGGTTTGATAGTAACCAACCTTTCTGGAAGGAGAAATTCCTTGCAGGACTCCCTAGATCCTTAGGAGATAAGATTAGGGATAAAATTAGAAATCAGTTCAATGGAATTATCCTATATGAACAACTCATCTATAGACAACTTACAACATATGTCCAGAAAGTAGCTCTAAAAATTTGCCAAGATGATAAAATTCAGAGACAATCAGCAAAAGAAAGAACTCTATATAGAAAAGAATTAGGATCTTTTTGTGAACAGTTTGGGTTCATTTGCCCTAAAACTTTCAAACCTAAACATAGAAGAAGGGCAAAACACAAGGAAATTGAATCTAGGAATCCTAAGCCATACAAGAAAACTAATAGGAAGAGTTATCGTAGGAAACCTAGATACATCCATCCTCCAAATCAAGATATTAGGCCAATATGTTTTAGGTGCAATAGGCCAGGTCATATAGCCAAGTATTGCAAGCTGAACAAAAAATTGAGACAGATGAATTTAGAAGATGCAGTCTTGGGGAAAATAAATAATCTTTTAATTGAAGAAATAGAAACTTCTGATACCAGTGAAACTTTTGCTGAAGTAGCAGAAGTAGAAATAGAAAATAACAAAGTAGTTCAACAAGAGGATTGTTGTTCTGAAAAAGAAGAAACATCATCTTTCAGAAAGGAAGTAAATGTCCTTACCAAAGAACAGGATCTTCTCTTTGAAGTTATATGCCAATTACCCAATGATGAACAAAAGAAGGAATATTTCCAGAGGCTCAAACAAGCAATAAAAAAACCCATCTCAACGAAGGGAGTTAAAATAGACAAATACAACTTTAAGAATGTTTTAGATAGATTTAGTTCAGAAAATAGTAAGCCTGCTACTATCCAGGATTTGTCGCATGAACTCAAATTTCTAAAGGAAGAAGTGAAAGAATTAAAATAGAAACAAAAAGGGCTATTTGAGGAGCTGTTTTTTTTTGTTTTCAAAAATTATTGAAATTCTTTGGAAAGTGTTTTAAGAAACTGACATTTTTCATGTAAGAAGCATTCTTGTTAGCATATCCGCATGGACCATGCATCATAAAATTTTTCACTAAACCATTCAAAGCAAGTTCTAATTCAAGGTAAAGTGTCTTTATAGATATGAATTCATCTATATGGTCCTTGAAGGAAATTTGTCATCTAGATGGAGAAATAACAGTATATGAACTTGTGGTAAGCCATGTTTATGAAACTACACAGTGAAAAGTGTTAGCCTTGCTATCATGTCTTCTTTAGTTTTGATATTGAAAAATAATTTTATTTGATGTCATGATTTAACTATGTGTTTCTAGTGGTTGTTCATTTTACAAGTGCAAGCTAATCAAGTGACATTCAAGATATCAAGAGATTTAACACTAGTCTTAGTTTCTACTGATTTTTCCAGGACGTTTTATAAGCGTGTTCTAATTAGTTTTGATCCAAGTAAATTTCTAAAAGTAGCTAAACTGAGGTGGAAAAAAATTAAATGAAATGAGATGAAAACAAATATTTTCTAACAACATTTTTAAATGGCTTTTCATAAGTTGAAATTTTTATAAAAACTATTTTTAGTGTGTGAATCGATTCATATTGAAAAATTTGTGAAATTTACTTGAATTGATTAGATAATCAACTTATAAAGAAAAGTTTTTGAAAATGCTTTTATCGAAACATTAGAAAATAGTCTGAATCAATTAAGCAATCAATTCATGATCTTTTTACATAAGAGGGTAAATCGATTTATGCATTGATTTGATCATGAACTTCTTCATGATCTTCATAAGTGAATTGATTCACAATTTAAAAGTTAGTTGTTTTTCAAAAATCAGTTACAATATCTATAAATACCATTTCACTCTCATTTTAGCACATGACGTCATATCAGTTGTCCATAACTTTGAGCACAAAAATAGAGAGAATTTTTTAGCTTTAACTGATTCAATTCTATCACTCCAAATCACATTTGATCAACAATTTTGGATCAATTTTGTGAAGATTACACTGCTAATTAATCGAGATTGCCATCTTAATTGTTGGTATTGTATTTCTCACATACTTCTTGATTACTTTGCAGATTTTTAAGTTGATAAGAATCTAGTTATTTGTCTTTTACGATTTCTAGGTTAATAGGAATTGGAGATACAAAGGAAGAGGTTGATCTTTCCTTTGTATCTTCTTTAGTTGTAAGGTTGATTACAGCTAATTGAAAATTGTAAAGAATTCTTGGAAAATTTCTAGGTTATGAGGTTGATCATAGTCTATAGGAGATAGAAGAATTGTTGTATCTATAGGTTAGCAAGAGCCTAGCCAAATCTTATGTAAACTAGTGTGTAGGAGCCCATTCAATTTCTGTGTTTGATAGTTAATAAAATTGACTATCCAGTTGAGGAATGTCCAGTGGATATAGACTTAAACTACAGTTTAAGTTTAAGTTAAACCACTTTAAAAATCCTTGTGTCTTTATTGATCTTTTTATTTCTGCTACAAACAAGAATTTTGTGTTATTTTTTTGAACTCTGATATACCATTCTGCTATATTTTTGAATTCATTACAATTTTGTTTAAATTGTTGAATTGGTTTAGATTGATCAATCTGTAATTGAATTCCTAATTACTTTAGTGACTCTAATATTATCTTGATAATCTAGTAGAGTCTTCTTGAAAAATCATGTGAAACAAGAATCCAATCTCAAAGTAAAAAGAGTATTTTACATTTTAAAACGGGCAAGATCTTCATATTTTTTAGGATCAATAGTTGGTGTTAGAGCTTTGGCTCTTGATACTCTTTATTTTTTAAAGAGGCAGTGGATTCTAGCTTTACATTATTGCTTGAATGTCCACCCTTGAACAAGCCACATGGTTTTAATAGACATCACTATACCTATTGGAAACAGAAAATCTGATACTTTATTGAAGCCACTGATATAGACATGTGGGAAATTATAGAGGATGGTTATGATCCACCACAAACATTGATAAATGGAGTTGTAAAACCTAAGCCTCTACCTTTATGGACAAAGGAGGAAAGGAAGAAGCACCTTCTTGCATCTAAAGTGAAATGGATTATCTCTAACTCACTTTCCCCTAATGAATATGAAGGGATTTCTAATTACACTACTACTAAATTGGGACACTTTAGAAGTAGCACATGTAAGCACAACTTATGTTAAAGCATCTAAAGTGCATATGTTAGTCTCAGAATATGAAATGTTCAAAATGGAAGAGGGTAAATCCATCAAAGATCTCATCCAAAGATTCATTGCTATCACTAACCATTTGATGTTGCTTGGTAGAACCTTTGACAATGCAAATTTAATGCATAAAATTCTAAGGTCTCTTAATGAAGAATGACAATGACAGGTGACTGCCATTAAGGAATCACTAAAGATGGGAGCCAACCATTCAAGAGCTCTATGGGAATCTAGAAGAGCATGAGCTAGAGCTTAAGAGGTATAGAACGAATGGTGATGATAGAAAGAAGAGGACATTGGCAGTGAAGGCTGGAAAGAAAGCTGAATCTGATGAAGAAAAATTAGATAGTAATGAAAGTGAAGATAAAGAAGATAATATACTCTTATTAAGTAAAAAATAGCTAAGATTACTTAAAGAAAAGAGGAATAAAGGAAAAAGGAAAGTAGATCAACCAAGAAGGAACCAGAATAAAAGTGAATATAAGTCAACCTACTTTAAATGCAAAAAGACTAGATGCTTTAAACCAGATTGTCCTGTATACTTGAAGAAACAATTGGAAAAGGAAAAAAAGAAAAAGAAGAAATCCTATAAGAAAGGAAACCTAGGTATTTGGGATGATAATTAAGTTGATTTTTCAGAAGAAGAAGAAATAGAGGAAGAAGCACTCCTCTGCCTTATGGCTAAATTTGATAAAGACAACGAGGTATTTGGTAATAAATCATTCTTTTACTCTAAAGATGAGCTTAATTCTATTAGTGATGATAGTGATAATGATGAAACTGATGATGAGGTTGATGATATGTATGTTAAACTCTATGATGCATTAGTAAAAACTAAGAAAGACTTAAAACATACAAACACAGAGAAAGAAAGTTTGCTTGAGAGAATCAGTCAATTGGAAAAAGAAAACCATAATTTAAACCTTTTTGCTAAGAAGGTAATGAATGAATGTAAAGTCTGTGATCAATGTGAAATCTATAAATCCAAGATAGACACATTGACCAGTGCTTTACAAGGATTTACAAATAGAAAAATTAGATTAAATGATATACTACAAAATCAAACTAGTTTCCAAAATAAAACTAGTTTATGACATAGATAGCAAACCAAGAGGAGATCAAAGAAAAGTTCTAAGATTGCCAAGCCAAATAGAAAATTTAGTTACATTACATGCTTTTACTGCAGTCAAAATGGACATCATATAAAGCATTGTCTTTATAGAAATCAAATATATCTATAGAAACCAAATGAAAAATTAGTGTGGTTACGTAAGGGATATCTTTCTATGTTTACTAACCAATATGGACCCAAGATCCATTAGGTACCACAAGTGCAAGTATAGTTTCATTTTGTAGGATTGTGGGAGATAAAAAGTAACTCATGATTTCCAAATAGTAGTTACTTTCAGCATATAATTATAAGTGTTAATCCCCTAATTTTTGATATATTTTCATACCTTTATTTCTTGTGGTTGTTTATGCTTTGTACATTGCAAATACTAACTTAAGCATAAGAGTTTTTTTTAAGTTTGTTTTGCAAGTACACCATATGAGAATTGAGGTAAAATTGTGTTAAGTTGATTGGTGCTGATAAATATATCATATGTTAAGAGTTTTGGAACAAAACTGCATTTCACTAAAATCCAACCATAAATGATACCAGCTCAAGAGAGCCCATGCAACATTTCACTAAGAACTAACTAATGAATTGTATCATTATGATTCTCCTAAAAATTTTTGAGACCATCATCATAGCTAAGATCAAGGAATTTTAAGGCAAAAAGATTCCAAGAATGAAATAGGATCTCTCCCCTGAGGATATACCAGAAAGATCAAGATACAT
>JANHAO010027201.1:0-10896 GCA_026873985.1 Saraca asoca | reverse complement strand
GAACTTACAATTAATGCTCTTTACATTTACTTTGCTGATTTGGATTCATCTCTTCGAATTTTAGATAAATCAATTGATGTATAGATTATTTGAGTGAATGGATGTGGTGTGTTTAGTGTAGAATTAGAGCACTACGAATCGATTACCTAATCGATTCATGTATGGATATTGTTACTGAATCAATTAGAAAATCGATTCGAACAAAATTTCAAACATTCGGCCAAAAAGTTGAATAACCTAAACATTCTAGAATCGATTTGTAAATCAATTCGCAAAAAAGCTCATCAACGAATCGATTACCTAATCGATTCGAGACCAAACCATTGCCACTTATAAATCGATTAGGCAATCGATTCAATTAAATTCCCCAACAACTTTCGGTGAAAAAATGCTTAAACATTTTAATGCATGAATCGTTTCCAAAATCGATTCGCATATGGAATTTCAACCACGAATCGATTATGTTCGTGTAGTAAAAAACTATTCCCTAAACTGATCATAGTGTTATTCATTTATGGAAAAATCATTGCCTATTCAATCTGACAATGGTTTGTATGTGTTACCTATAAACATTGAAAACCATTGCCTATTATGTGCCATGATGTTGTTTATTATTGAGAAAACTGTTGCCTACCTTTTGTTGAAGCCTTGCCTATTCTTTTTTAGTAACAGTTCTTAAACGTTGCTTAATATTCAAGAACCGTTGCCAAAAATAATAGATGAAAACCGTTGCCTATAACTCAGGATTAGGCAACGATTTTTTTGTCTGTTGCTAAAAAACCTGAAAAAATCGTTGCCTAAAAGAATAGGCAATGATGGATAAGGGAACGACCGAAAACTGTTGCCTATTGTTTTAGGCAATGGTTTTCAGAGTTTAGGCAACGGTTTTCAACTGCTGCCAAAGGTCGAAAATGTTGTAGTGTATTGTGGATTTTTTTTTAAATGGTGCAATTTATGTGTGTTGCATTTAAAAATTAAATTTGTTATGCCATGTCAGATTTTCTGATGTCACTAGATGTTAGAAATAATTACATTTGTAATCAAAAGTAAACTTTCGATGTCAAAAAAAGTTTCCATGTTAGCATTTTCGACGTCCACAAACATCAAAAATAAGTCAGACCAATAAGGTGACACTATCATGTCATCAACCCATCTAAGGTCCAAAGGCATAGGAAATGCTTATGTGACAGTGTCATGCTACCATATTTTTGATGTCCAAGGATGTCAGAAATTTTTGACATCTTAGGACTTAGGAAAATATTTCCGACAAGTGTTTTTCCAATGTCCATTATCCATCAGAAATTCATCAGACAATTGATTTTCGACAGATTTGAATGTCAGAAACTTGCATTTTTGTTATAGTAAAAAAATATAAAATAAAAAAATATATTTATTTATGAGTGATTTATGCTGAATATTTTTTAATAAGAGAGATTTTACTTTGAAATAAAAGTTACTTATGAAAATATGTAATGTAAATATTAAACTAAACATAGTTAAGAAAATATCAGTTAGTCATTAGGATTATCAATATCAATAAATATAGTAATATTAATTTTTAAAGTTTGTATTTGTCATGACTAAAAGTGAAAAGTAAAATATGTATATTTTTATAATAATTGATAACGCATGATAAAATAGTAATAAAATCATGCTCTTTTTAGTAATCATGTAACAAATTATGAGTGAAACTAATGATATTTAAATTTAACTGCAATAAATAATTATATATAAATAAATATGAATATCAAAAAGATATTAAGGATCATGCTTATAATAGTAAATGCAGATTCAAAAATTAATTTCTGCAAATGAATCAATAGATTTGACCAAAATGTTATTTAATGGTATGCCCCTCTTCTTTAAATTTACACTTAACACATACACTATTACAAGCTCTGTAGGGAAGGCTTGGATTTGTTACACTATTTGTTAGATTACAAAGTCAATTAATTTGTATAATTTTGTATTGGTTGCATTTGTTGAGGGTTAATAAATCAATAGATTTTATACACTAAAAAATCAAAGAAGAGCAAGTGATGTGGAGAAACACAAAGGTGCAATGACTTAGTTTAATAGTGCATTTTTTGGACAAAGAAGTATTATATTTGAATATGATTATTCTCATTGAAATTTATAATTTATAAATTTTGAACATTTAGAATGGAAGTACAGAAATTAAACTTCACTAGCATTGGATTAAAACTTATTCTTATTTCATGTTTAGTTTAAAATTTTTATAGATACATGTCTCTCATTTCCAAAATAGTTATTGCTTTCAAGAAGATATTTTTTTAATCCAAGTCCACAATATTTGCTAAAATTTTAACTTTTTTAATTTGGCTCAAATTTTCACCTTTTCTTTTGAAAGTCTTATGATGAAATTTGACTATATTTATATTTATGTGTAATATATGATGGATTAATTTTTTAAATATTTATTTATAGGTAAAACCGATAAGCAAAACACAAGACAAAAAAAGTGACTATTAACTTAAATTTTATCTTCACATGAATTGAATAGTGTCATGGAAATTGATAAAAATTTGCATAAAAAATATTAACAAAAATAACATTAAAGATGGATTAAAACACTTTCTTCTATCATTGCTTTCAATGGTTATAATTATATCAATTACATATAAAGAAAATTTAGGATGATAATAAAAAGCACATATAAATTGTTTATTTTTTTTGTCAATTTCATTTTTTTTGTAAACTAAAATAACATATTTCTATATATATATATATAAATATATATATATATTCCATCTAATTTTTATTATACAATGAATTAAAAAGAAGTCCATGCATAACATGAGCTTGCTTAGTAGTTAAAGTCATAAACTATACTCTATTGAGACATCATATTATTAGACCCATTAAAATTGTTGACATAATAATTAACTAATTTGGTAGTATGACAATGATTAACACACAATTAGATCATCATATTATATCATGGTTGTTATATGTGTTAATAAATTAATTGCCAAAATAATAATTTCTATCAACACCACTATAAAAGAACACTTACATGTTAATTATTTCACACATTTCACGTCGATTTGGAGATCGATATCTATTTGAGCAACATGGTAGGTTAGAATAATTTACATTAGTTTTTTAACTGATGTATAAAACAAGAAATGATGTCAATTTCTAATATAGGACGTCCTTTTATTTGAAAAGATCTTTACACGTCAATTTTTTTATGAATAATTGATGTAAATGTCAATTTTTATCATAAATTGATATCCTTTATCAACTACTAAAAATGTTGATTTTATAAAGCAACCAACATCTTTTCTAGATTACTAACGGACACTAAAGATGTTAATTATTTATAAAAATTAATGTCGTTAGTGAAAAAAAGATGTCGATTTTGTATAAAAATCGACATCTTTTCCCTTTGCTACTAGTTATATTTTTTTTTATATAGAAACCTATTGTAGTTAGCTACATTTTTATAGAAACCTACTACTATGTATATTTTTGTAGGAATAACCATCAAAAATCAAAATTTACAATCACCTAACATAATCCCAATTTCAATAACTTCAAATATTTTATTGGATCAACAAAAAATTTAAGACATTACAAAACTAAATTAAAATTAAAACATGCCAAATTAGCAACAAGTCTGTACATAAACATTTACTTACTTTCTTAGTAAATTCACTCAATTGTACTTCTCTTTTAGTTAAGCCTTCTCTTGTAATGTAATTTATGATATTAGTGAGAGCTTTAGGTAAGAAATATTTCAAGTCTTGTCATGTCCATCCGAGCTACATTCTTATTCATACAATTCATGAGAGTCCATTTACCTAAACTATTCTTTATGAAATTAACAAAATGATATCTATATTTCATATAAGCAACTAAATCAAATTTATAGGAAATTGGTTGTAACATTCATGCTTAAGAGCAAACCATTTAAGAGGCTATACAGATCATATATTATTACTAGATAACTAAATTCCTTCCTAAGCCAGTTTCTGCTCTACTAAAATCAAGCAATTTTATTATCAAACCATCTTAATTTTAATAAACACATAATCAAGTATTAGCATTTAAACTAAAAATTATATAGTTAGTTGCCTACATATACAATAAGCATATATTATATCAAGTATAAGCATCTAAACTAAAAATTATATAGTTCCCTACATATACAATTAAACATGATCAATTACCTTCATTTTTTCCTAATTTTTTTCTTTGGAAGGATCTTCAACCCATATCCCTTCATCATGATTATCGCACATAGAACCTCTCAAAGTTTCCTTCATCATTCACCAGAGGTAGTCTTGAAGAGAAAAAAGGAGTCTCATCAATATCATTACTTATCTCTTCTTCATCCCCATCACTAGCAATTTGTCTCTTCTATTGAAGAATTACATTCCACTTCTTATTAACAGGGTCTATCATATAAAAGCTTGTTTTGCTTTGGATGCCATTATGAATGCTTCTCCCTTATGACCCTCTATTAAGATCCACCAACATGAACCTTAACTCATTGACTTAGATGTTGTTGTTATTCTTAACCCATTTATATCAAAACACAGCCACCCTAAATTTGATGTAGTAAAGCTCCCATATGTTTTCAATGACACTATAGTATGACATATTCACATATACAAGATTTTTATTTCGAACTAGAAACATGCATTGACTAAGCCACCAAAGTAACCTTACTATTTTGCATAGTGTTCTTATCTTCTTGTCCCTTTGTATAGAAAGAATACCTATTAATGTCATATTCATGATAAGATGAGACTTCATGCAAGGTCCATGGGCTAACCATCTTGTAGTTTTAGAAACACAATTTGGTGTTTGTGCCAACAAAAAATGAACTCGATTATGGAACTAAGTGATGAAGGAATGGCTTATAAGGGCCATATGCTTGTCCAAATGAGGCACCACTTGTTCACTATTATGTAGGATGTAAAGGTGTGTTGGTAACCACATTTCACAACTGATGCTTATCACTCAGGTTTTCAATGTACCATTACTTGCAATTCTTCCCTCATGACAAGACTTGGGAACTCTAATATCTTCTACATTTGATAAGTATTCACTGCAGAACTCGACAACCTCTTCAGTTATGTAGCCTTCAACAATTCATCCTTCATGCCGATGTCGATTCCTTACATACCCTTTTAGGATTTTCATATATCGCTCAAACGGGTACATCCACCTCAAATAAACCCATCTATAAGTTTTATCTCTTTTATGAAATAAACAACTAGATGCACCATGATGTTAAAAAATAAAGGTGGAAAATACATCTCAAGTTGACACTATATAACAACACCTTCCTTTTGTAAGTCATTCAATTTCTCAAGGTTAACGATAGAGAGTGAGTTGAGCTTTTGTGGTCGATAAAAGAGTGAGAACGAGAAGGAGACTGAGAATGCCTTCGGATTGTTAGAGATGGAGGGGGAGACAGTTACAGTTTCAAACAAGCAAAAGAACGAGAGTGACGTCAATTTTGGGAAAACTTTTATATAAATGAAAAACTTTCGACATCAATTTTTTAGTAAGAACCAAGGTCTTAATTTTCATTTACAAACGTATTTTTCCCCCATCATGTCTCATTTATTTTGAATTATTTTTGTCAATTTTGTTTTTTAGATAATATATTACAATTTTCACAAATAAATTGCACAAAAGGCTAATTATTTTCTAAATTATTTTTTCTATTGAATAATGCTTAAATTTTTGAATTATTTTATCTAATTTAATAGCATTAAATTCTTGAAATATTTTGTAGTCTTAGTAAAATAGAATTATTTAATTGGGAATAAAACAATTAATGGTTAAAGAATAAATTTTGTTCATAACTAAAATTAGACAAAATAATTTGAGTTTTAACAAAATGTTAGAAAAATAGAAATCTATAATACTTCAACCAATTTAAAACATGTGGAGACTTTAGATGTCTGTTAGCCTTATTGGCAAATTATTAGTCTTTTTAGCTAACAAGATTATTTTGATATTGAAAAACAATTTTACAGTTGAAAAACAATTTAATCAATTTTTCATATTATTGTTTGATATTATATTTTACTATTTGTGTCAATTTGTTTTATAGGATTCAACATATATTTGTGATTCAAGATTAGTTTTAGAATTTATTTTTATTTTCAATGGATCACTTGTAAATAAACTTAGTTGATCTTTGATCCAAATCTTTTTAACTAAACAATGAGGTAGAAAAACTATTTGAAGAAAATAAGAATTTATAAAATTATTTTTCACTTCGTACATCAATTTATGTCTTTAAAATTTCTACACACATCGATGTACACATCGATTTGTCAAAGAACAGTTTTCAAAATTCCTTTTACTGAAAGTTAGGAAAACTACCCACTTCAATGCAGTAATCAGCGAAGATTATGAATAACAAACTACACTTCAATTAACTCATCGATTAATTAGTTATAACAAACTATAATCGATGCAACAATTAAAAGTTAGTTGTTCTATTACAGACAGTTACAACTGCCTAACTTCCTCTCTTATATAAACAATTTTCTCATTGTTTTGCATAACAATTTTTCATTATAATTTCAATATAGTTCATCACAATTCATTGAGAAATCATTTTGATAAAGTTCCAAAATGTTTTTCTTTATTTGCCTCATCAATTTCTGAAGATTCAATCAAGTTCTAGATTTAGATATGCCGAGCTTATCTTATATAGTTTGAAATTTTCATCTGAAACACTGGTATTGTATTCTTACTTCTTTTCTACTTCTATTTCTTTATTTTTAAGTTTTCTAGGGATTTAGAAATCTTGTATAGGTTAGCAAGAACCTGTTAATCTAGTGTTTTTCTTTAGATTTAGAAGAGTCTATCCCAATTCTTCTAAGTTAGCAAGAAACCTATCAAATTCTTGTGTATTGTTGTAAAATTGGCAATTCAAGAGCCTAGTAATCTTGAGAGTTTTGTTTTCAATTTAAGAGGTCTTTCAGTTAAGAAAGATCAAGTGGAATAGACTTGAATTGTGGTTTTAATTCAAGTTGAATGAGTTTAAAAATTTTGGTGTTCACTAATTTTATTCTTATCTCTCAGTTATTATTTTTTGCTGCTTTACATTTAATTCATTTAATCACAATCATATTTGTTAGAATATTAAATCAAACAAAACAAAGGCGTATACAATTCTCTAATGAGAAAATGGCAAGATCCATATTTTTTAAGGACCTGACAGTGGGTATCAGAGCTCTAGTTCTTGGTACTCCTTTGTTTGATAAAAAATATAGATTCAAACTCACTTATTTTCTTTGATTGCCCATCTTTGAGAAACCCACTTTCTTTTGATTTTGAAAATTTTCATTTTTGAAAATTTAAAATCAAGATTTTTATTGAGGCTGTAGATATTGAAATGTTAGGAATTTTAGAATTAGGTTATGAATATCCTGTGATTTGTGTTAATGGCACTCTTGAACCAAAATCTAAACTTTTATGGACTGATGAAGAAGAAAGAAAACACTCTCTTTCTTCTAAACTAAAATGGATAATTGTAAGTATATTACCTACTAATGAATTCTTAAGAATTTCAAAGTGCAAAACAACGAAGGACATTTTAGATACTCTAGAAACCACCTATGGCTACAGATGTGAGGCTGATAATAAGAAGGAAGAACAACATTATCTTTTGGAAAAGCATGAAAAACTAAAGGTTCAAAAGTTTCCTCTTTTCTGTTGTAGTTCTTGTGTAAGTGATTCAAATGAGGCTAATAATTCTTATGATGGAACCTTTGATGATCTTGATAATTTTGATGATGAATCTCATGCAAATCCTATTGAACTTTGTGTAAAAATGCATGAGGCATTGTTTAGAACTCAAGAAGAGTTAAAACAAAGTTAATAAGGTGCTAGAATAATTGAAAATTACGAATGAGGGTCTGCTGAAAAGGGTTGAGCAGACTGAAAAAGATAATGCTAATTTAAACATTCTAGCTAAGAAATTAGTTAGTGAAAATAATGCATGTAAGCACTATGAATCCTGTAAGTGTGAAATAGAAAGATTGGACAAGAATTTACAAGGATTTTCAAATAACAATGCAAAGCTGAACAACATGCTAGACAATTAAAAAGAATTTCAAAATAAAAGTGGCTTAGGATTCAAATAATATAAAAAGAAGAGATCAAATGGGAATTTTAGATAGATTACCTATGCCTATTGTAATCACAAGGGCCACCATATCAGATACTATCCATATAAAAATGGAAAATATGTGTTGAAACCCAATGAAAAGCTTGTTTGGTTACCTGAGGTGTATTTGACTAATTCTAATGCTATTGATTTTAGATTTAACAAAAATTCTACTTCTTACACTAACAAGTTTGGACCCAAATCCTATTGGGTACAAGCCAAGTCTACTTGATATCAATTTTGTAGGTATATATGTGAGGAAAGAGAAAGTAGCTCATTATACAAAATAAAAGTTACAAAATAGACCTTGATAAACTCCTCTTTAATTTTCTAAAAATTTGCTTATTTTTTATGTTTGATTTGTATTTTGCAAATACTAACTTAAGCTTTGGAGATATTGCTAAATTTGTTTTGCAGGAACAGAGAAAGAGCCTGAAGCATCAAGTAATTTGAGATACCTTTTGATTAAAATTTTAGGAAAACATTTTAGAAAAACTGAAACAATTAGCACTATAATCAATTTGTTAATCGATGTTGTTTATTTAGTTTTTCTCTTTACACTGAAGTATCAATCGATGCACTTCTCAATTTTTAACCACAAGCATCGATGTATACTTTGATTTAGCCTAGTTTTCAAAGTTTCATGAAGGTTGATAATTTTTAAATTTTTCTAAAATATTGGATACATTGATTACATATTCGATGTGAATAACAATATTCATACACACACCAATGTTGAAATCGATGCACATATGAATACCTAATGAACAAATTCATACCGTAATCGATGTATTAGTAATTTTTATCACTCCACATTGATGCATACATTGATTCAATGTGAGATAATATAAATACTCACATCAAAGTTGAACCCAGTTCAATAGTAACCTAGCCCCTTTGTTCATCTTTTCTCTTGGCACCATTCCTCTATAATCTCAAAAATCTTCAATTTTGAATGGCTTTTCACCAAATTTTTTACATAGAAGCATCAATGACATCATTCTCCACAATTTTTACCTATTAATTTCTACTAAAACGTCCCAAAATCAAAACCCTCAAAAATTAACTCAAAACCTTAAAACACCAAAAATCACATCTTTCAACTGTCTCATCAATAATGGCAAGGTGCATCAAGATCCCAGCAAAGCACAAGGATAAATCTCCTATTAGACTTGCTCAATCAAATGAAGAAGAATCATTCTTCATGTCACAGAATGAGTATGAATCCTATCTTACCTTTGAAAATAAAGAAGTTGAACTATTGAAAGTGTTTTAGTGATCAATTGCTTAAGACTACCCATTTGCTTCAGTTATTTGCTAAGTATAAGCTTGAAAAGTTTTTGATTTTCAAAGATACAGCCTACCCCAGGCTTGTCAAACTGTTTTACATTAACTTAGTAGATGCCGATGGAAAATTATTGTGTTATGTGATAAAGAGACACATTGTCATTGATTATGAGATTTTAGAAAATGTATTTGAAATGGATAATTCTATTCCTAAGCTTACTGTAGGATCTTTTATTGAATATAATAAGGAATTGGCAGCTAGGATGCTTTTTCTACTCTACTGCAAAAGATGGTAGTGGGAGATTGCTAATATCTGGCATGTCCCCTGAAGATAGAATCCTGCACCATGCTTTATGCAAGGTTATTTTGTCAAGGGTCACCAATTTTACTCAAATAATGGAAGATGATCTATTTTTGATATGGATTATTAAAAATTAAATTGATTTCAATTTTCCACACTTCATTTTGAAATATATGAGCAATTGTTCTACAAGAACTAATATTGGATATCTTCCTTACGGTATGATCTTGACCCTATTTTTCACAAAAGCAAAAATAAAAATTTCAAGTGAACTTCTAGCTTCATGCCTAAATGTAATGACAATGATCACTACATCACATTTCCACAAAATGGGTTTTAAGCAAGACAATCAAGGAAAATGGGTCAGCAAATCACCATTTCCCACTCAATCCTCTAGTCAAACATCAACATAAGAATTTGTCTTTGCTAAAATTGAAGCTAGAATGACTTCATTGATTAAACACATACACAAACATATGACAGATTAGACCAATAAAATAATTGATAGTCAAGATGTATGGTTCAATGTCGTGACCAAAAGAATATCACTTTTAGAAGAAAAAGTTGACAAAATTGACAAAGATTTGAACAAAAGACTTAACTTACTCAATGATCAAGTTGAAGAAATTAGGCTGATACTACAACAGCAAGACGAAGAGGCTAAGATGGAAAAGTTAAATGAATTATCTCTTGAGCAGATTTATTTGTATTTGAATTTTATCCCTTAGTCCCAGTTATCCTTTTTATTATTATTGTCACTTTACTGTTGAGACTATATTTTGTTACACTGTGCAATTCTAGATATTTTGATGTTGTTATGGATATTTTATTGAATGTTGCATTCAGTTTATGATAGTATTTTTCATGATTTGATCACTTTTATATTTCTGTATGAATTCTAAAATTTACACTGGTTATTCTATTGTTCATGATAATTCTAGTTGATGTATGTATTCTGGTTAATGTGTTTTTTTTTAAATTTTGGTACATACTGTTTTATTATTTTTTTAATATGCCAAAAGGGGGAGAAATATGGGATTCTATTTTAAAATTTCCCATAAATTTTAGATATCATTTTCAAACTAAAATATTTTTAAATGAAATATTATTTTCAATTTGAAAGGGGGAGAAAATTTTATTT
>JANHAO010027200.1:0-10905 GCA_026873985.1 Saraca asoca | reverse complement strand
GCAATCCTATTTATAGAGGAATGAGGAGTTACATGCATTAATTACAAGCTACAGTTGTGTTACATCAAGATATAAATAGAAAAGATAATAAAAGGCTACAATTTGGCTACTACAGAATGTAGGCTGTGGGGTGGGCCCCCTTGGTCGGCTGTAGACTTGTGTTTGTCTGCGTCCGTTGCTTGGTACGACTGTGCCAAGCAAGGTGCTGGGCATCCCGAGAGGAAATTCTGGGTTGGGGGGCGTCATGGGAACCGTTGTAGCCAGCTTGGTGCTGCTATAGCGAGGTAGCAGGAACGAGCGGGGTGATCGACTACTTGGCGAGTTGGTCTTGTGATCTTTTTGCTGCGTCGCTGCCTCGCCTCACGGGATGGTACCGGAACTACTTCGCTATGCCGCTTTCTGATGGGCGAAGCGAAGCTCGTTGAGTGCCTTTGGCGTGGCCGGGGCTACGAGCTCTCGAGGTCATTTTTTACATATAACAGGAGTGAACCGATTTTTACATATAACAGGGTCCATGAAAAATATAAAAAATTAAGGAATTATGGATATAAATTTAGTCAAAAAATAATTAAAGTTTCTGACATTTCAAAAAATTACTACCCATAAGCCTTTTTAACAACAATTATACAATGACATTTAACTTCTGTGTCAATAAAGAAATTATCTAATATATACATGTAGACAATTTTATTAGAAGTGGCTAGTACTAAATTAGTGTAAAACTTGTAAAATTAATACTAAATCTTAAAATTTCTTCGGATGCTAATTTAATTTCTCTCTAACCTTTCAGGCATCAATACCATCAATCTGATAGTTTACTCTTTCTCTGTGATACATAGTTTACGGCTTACAATGTGTCTTCCGATTCAGCAACTATTTGCAAGCAGTTCCACAGAAAAGCTAAAGAAATACAAATGGAGATCACAAGCTATTCAAGTAGTACTATTTTCAATTCCACCAAGTGCCATGGTAACCAAATCAACTGCAACTTCTCAATAACATACAAAGGCTCTAATGAGTCAAGTGATAGTGATAAACAAATTAAAATCAATAAGCATGTAAAGAACAAAATCTAGCTCAAAGATCAAGAAAAACAAGAAAAATGTTATGTACACAAGTGGGAGGCTAACGAGAATAAAAACAATAAATTTGCATTCAAATACAATCGTAAATTTTGAATATTTTTTAATAAAATAGTAAGTCATACAATAAAATTTAAATATAAATGTGAACAAATGTGAATAGTAAATATAAATAATATAAATGAATGTAGTATTATTTTAAATAAAATATGTCATCCCCTCTTGAACTTGAGAGTAAGTGAAGGAGTGAATGGAACGCACAAAAGTTCACCAAAAATAGAAATTGTACGCCCATTTCCTTAGGTAAAAATGAGACTTTAATTCATTTTATAACGAAAATGCTGCTTCACACTCCACTTTTTAACGTAAGAATACACGTTCTTTCACATGATTTAGAGATTAAAAATTTTGAATTTCATTTATGAGAGAGAGAGAGAGAGAGAGAGAGAGAGAGAGAGAGAATGTCAGTTTGAGAACAAGAGAATAGAAGAGTTTACAATTATGCTTGCTGCAGTGTATTATGATTAAAATAAACCCAATAGAACGAAAAAAAAAAGAAGGGAATAAAAGAGAAAACCTTCTATGCACAACTTTTTTCATACATAATCATGCTTCGTCATTGAATTTTTAATCCACAGAATAATCTAATAATTAAAACCGTATTACAAAAAAGTGTGTGGGAAAGATATTTGTATATCTATTATCAGTCCTAAAAAAAATAGACAGCAACCAAGAGGAAATGCAAAAGGGTTCAAATATAATTTGATAGAGTAATATTATTTGCACCCCCCCTTTATTCACTTTCTCTTTATTCTTTTTCTATATCAGAAAAAATATGATAATTCAATTTTTTATTTTTACAAAGAAAAAAACCCTTCTTTCTTATTTTGAAAAAAAGAATGAAGAAAAAGTGGATACAGAAAAATGCAAATAGTATTACTCAATTTAGTGACATGTTAACACTGACCTCTGGGTGTTGAGCGGAGTGTTATTACTTGAACAATAAATTACTCACGAAAGAACTGAGTCCACACACAAATCTATTTCCCTTGTAAGCCACTATTACGATTTTTTTTCCTTTAGGAAAGGATATCCACTTCAGCCATCATGAAAATTTTTTCCAAAGGCAATTGAAATGCACTAAAAATCTTGAAACAAGTTTCAACCATCACCATGATGGCCAATGATGCCTGGGGTCGTCCAAATCTCACCGTACAAAAGAGCAAAATTCAGAGAGCCGTATTCCTGAGATTGGACAAAACTCCACTATCCATTGCCCAAACCTATAGAATAAGACTTGATGTCTGGCTCATGCCAAAATTTTCTTCAGCCAATACAGATTTTTTTTTTTTTGTTAAATCAAACAGATCCATTTTGATGATGTACCCACTAATTTTTCCATATGCTGGGAAGGGAAGAAGTTAGCCCCATTCTCCAACTATGGTCCGATTTCATCAACTACTTTACAATTACAAGCAATACAGACAAGAATATTACTTACTACGGAAGAGGTGCAATATATTTGATTTCATACTAAACTATAGGAACCTGGAGGGCAATTTTACCTACTAATTTCTACTAAATATAAGAGACTACAACAGTTTCTTGGCATAAAAAAATTCCAAGGCTTCCATGAGCTGAAAAGGAAGGCTATTGCCAGCAAAGAAAAGCACTAGCTGCTTCACAAGCTCCTCCAACTACCAAACTACATTTTTATGAGGACATGGTTTCATGAGTACTGTCAATTGACAGCAAAGAAAAGGAAGGCTATTGATAGCAAAGAAGACTAATGTCTGCCATCTGCTTTTCATGTTTCTTGTTTTCATTTCTCTTGAAAATGAAAACTAACCTATAAATTATGTTCATTGATATCTTCAATGTTGTTTTTTTGGTTAATGCACTCGTTTTCAAGACAAAAAAAGAATGAAAACAACAAAACAGACCTTTTTTTTTTTTTTGTAAAATCAATTATAGTAATAATAAAGAGGCTACTCCCCATCATATCACGACAATTTTTGCATCTCCTCATAGCATGATATTGACTTCAAATCCTAGTACAGTTTCAATGCCTAATCCAGCTGCATACACTTATGCTTTATTCACTAACAGTTTTGCACAGAATAACTTCATATCTTACTGACAGATCATGTAAGCTTAAGAAATTTGCCTAAATGCAGCATCAAAAAGATATCTGTAGTCCATCCTGGGTAGTGTTTATCTGGATCATAATAATAACACAAGGTTTAATAAGTAGTAAATCAAGAAGGTAAAGGTGAAATCTTATATATGATTTCACATTTAACTTTCCTAAATCCAGGAAAACCTGCACAACAGATACCTATATAAACTAATCTCAAATAGTTAAACTAAGAACTTTGATATTGAAGACATTACCAAGGAAAACCAGTGGACCTAAATTTATATTATTGAATTAAAAATTCGATACTTTTTGAGTAAGCATGACATAGAGACTTCAAATTATCTTTTTCAGATTTGTTCCTGGAAAGTGGGATTCTATATAGTCATATGTTTACCAATCTTAATCAGTGAAAATATAAAATCTCAAAAGGGAAAGGAAATGAAATCTCAAAAGTATAGTTTCAGGAAATCACGACTCCAGATTCGGAGAATCTCTAGCAAAAAGACATGAGCAAAGATGCTTTGAGTCTAGGCCGTATTTCCATTACAACACCTTCAAGAGAACTGATTCCTCAAATCTTCAGATTTCCAACAGAGAAAAATTATTTTCACATAACATTACATGTAAATGCCACATTGCAGAGAAACACATAAAAGCCAATTCCAGAACTGAACAAGTACAACCAAAGAGGAACTCAAAGCAAATTAAAACAACAACAATGAGAAAAAAAAGCTACTTACACAATAAAATTGACTCACAATAGCTTAACTTTGAGAGAGGGTGGCTGATGGCACACCCTACAATTGGGTGTGAGGCCACCCCTCTCACAGAACCAGACAATCGTGAATCTTATTGTACATATAGCACCACTCTAGCTAAAGGCATTACGATTCAGAAACAAAACCAGATCAAATCACAAAGAACACTCACTCCATTGCAGTATTAACAGGCACATCAATATCCTTATAGAGACACTCATAAGGCGCATCAGATCCATCATATTTCCCAGTCCACCTTCCTTCATCAATATAGCTAGCATCCCAAACTGAAGCATACAAAAACATCGGCTTCTCAGGAAACCCTTCGCCTTCCTTCTTCTCCTCTCTCCTCACAACTTTCCCGTCAATCAACCACTCAATCAAATCTGGACCCCATTTGATCACATACTCATGAAATCCATCCGAACAATCAAACCCTAGATCATGAATTTGCTCTCTGTTGCCGGTCCCGGTGGTGTAATAGTTAGTTTGAACAATTTTCTTGTCTTTTCCAAGAAATTCGAAGTCGATTTCGTCCTGGGATTTGTCGCCTTCGAGGGAAGAGAGATAGATGTTGAAATTGAGGCCGCTGGTGTTGCCTTTTGGACATTTGATGAGAGTGCTGAATGTTCCATACAGGAAGCGAGTGGTGGTGCGCCACCGTGCGCCGCCGCGGTGGTCGTAGGTGAGAGTGATGGAATTGGATTGGGAGCAATGGAAGCAAGCTTCTGGGGTGTAGTCGATGGCGATTTCTTTGAGGGGTTGGGTTTGGTGGTGATAGTTAGTTTCTGGGTGAAGAGCGGGATCCGCCATTGCTGTTGAAGTTGAAGAGCAGAGAGGAAAACAGTGTTGAATGAGAGCGGAGTTGGAACAAGATTGTGGAGGACTAATCCAAGTATACCGTTGATTTTGAATATTTTGATGCAGAGTAGATAATCTTGGGGAATTTACAAACACCTCCCTTAACTTTATAAATTTTGCCTACAGATCTCCCGGGGATGGTTACCAACTGGGCTGGCCGGGCCGCATTGCAACCAAGCCATTTTTTAAAATGACAAAAATATTTAGATTTAATAAGTCTTATCCGATTGTATACATATTTATTCTATACATCAGACTCAAATTAGATCTATTACTTAATAATTTAAATTTGAGTCTAACTATTAAATATTTAATAAATTTTAAATCTCTTTTGGATATTATATTAAATCCGTTTTGATAACACACTCTATAATAAATTAATTATTATTAATAAAAAAATAATTTTATATTTTTTTAATTAAAAAATTCATAGTTATATTTTTTTAATATCAAAATAAATTCTTGTCAAGTCTTTGAATTAGATCCTTAACGAGTTTGAATTTCTAATGGACTTGGAACGATGGATCCTTATTGGGTCTAAATTAGGTCAAGTCTATGAGTCTATCTAGACCACCTATTGTTATCTCTAACTTTTTTTTTTTTTTTTTAATATTGAGAGACCTTTACTTAGACCAAAATTGATCCAAATCAAATTCTTTTGTTACTTTACATATTCAAAGCAGATCTCTCTCTCTCTCTCTCTCTCTCTCTCTCTCTCTCTCAACATATTCTTCCTTGTTTAGAGAATTCTCTTATAGAATTGGCCCCATGTTTCTTGCTTTTGATTATCATCATTGGAAATGGGTTATTTTATTGCATTTGGTTTCTTTCTCTAGGATGGATTACCTTTCTTGAATTTTTTGGCATTTCAAGTTTCTAATTTCTAAATTCCTAAACAATACAATAGTTTTGACTTATGGTAGCATTAAAAAACCATTGCCTAGTTTCAAATAATTGTTGTCTATAGTGTGGACAACAATTTTCGGCCATAATGTTGGCTCACATTATATGTTTTTTAGGCAATTTATTTGAATATCTAGCAACGATTTTTATGCTTTTCATTTGTTAACGCATTTTCACTACTAGAATAAGTAAGTGTTGCTAATAACATTAAAGGCAACATGTAAAAATCATTATCAATTAAGCATAGGTAACAAGTTTTAAGATATAGATAAGGCTTTTAAGTTATTGTTAATAATAAGCAATGCTTTTAAACTAACGCTAAGATATTATAAGCAATGATAGTTACTATATAGACAACCAAGATATTATAAGCAATGATAGTTACTATATAGACAACCGTTTTTAAGCTTGTAATTGAAGGCAATACATTTAATTTGTGGCTGTTATAATTTTTTTTAAATTTAATTTGAAACATGTATAAATATGAAAAATTAAAACATTCATAAAAAGCAAAGAGTTGAACATAATTAAATGCCTATTATTTCAAATTCAAAACACAATTTTACCTAAAGAAATCCATTCAACAAATAATATTCAAAATAGCAATAGGATTGAATCACACTCTACTTAAACATATCTTAAATTTTCAAATAGCACATGAAAATTTTAATATAAAAAGCATTTCATTATGCTTATAGAGCCTCACAAGTCATCGTCCAATAGTTCACTATCTTGTTTTTCTTCTTCACAAGCTAGGTTTCCCTACACAATTATATAAAAATTTAAAAAGAATTAAATTAAAAATAGTATGCTTATATCTATTGCCACATAGTACAAATCTTGAGTCTAAGAATTTTCTTTATACTAAAGACTTACTTGTCCATCCAGCAAAAGGGGTGATTCTTAAAGAAAGAGAGATATTATTAAATGATTAATTGATAAAAATAAGACAATTTGGTGAGATTATTAAAAAGAGAGATATTATTATATATAAACTTTGTATTTCTATTGTCAATTGACAAAATATAGCAGAAGTGGAATGTTGAAGTTTTAAAAGAAGTAAACAAGCTATATGGTAAAGATAATTTAGATATGGTTAAAAAAAATAATAAACATATGGTTTAATTGATGCTTCAACTTCCTAGATGTTTTATATGGTTTGTTAGCCTAGATTATTCTAAGCTACATATTTTCCTTAGTTTTAATGTTGAAAAATAATTTTATCAAATAATATATTTTAGTATTTTTGATTTGTTGTTTTGCAGGTTCAAAAGATAGTTGATACTTGATTTAAGATTTAAGAGATCCAAGATTAGTTTTTAGAAGATTAGTTTTTAGGATTTATTTCTTTGATAGGATCTTTTGTAAATAAGTTTAGATAATGTTTGATCCAAATGTTTTTAATTAAACAATGAGGTACAGAAATTGTTTGAAGAAAACAACTCTTTATAAAATAGTTTTTTACACCTTGAATCGATGTAACATTGATGCATTGAAGAACATATGAAAAAGTTCATATGGTAATCGAAGTCACACTGATGCGTGAAGAAAACAGTTTTTACCAAAGGTTTGAAAATATGGCCACTTCGATGCAGTAATCGATGCAAAGGCTGTTAACAATAGAATTTACTTCGATTACATATCGATAAGTTAGTGAATAACAGACTATAAATGATGCTACTTTGATGTGACAATTGAAATTCAGTTATTCTGTTACAGACGGTTGCAACAGTTATTCAAGCCTAACCGTCATTCCTATATAAATGTTTTCACACGATTTTTCTTCATAATTCAAAACGAAAACACTTGAAAAAGAGCTAAATACAATTTTCTCTCTACTTCATCACCTCTTTTGAGAATTCTTCAAGCTGATTGGATCAAAGATTACCTAAGGTTATTATAGTTTGTTTGAGATATTCATCTCAAACTCTAGTATTGTAATTTCAATCATTCCCTTATTCTATTTCATTTATTTGAGATTTCTAGGTGTTAAAAATCTATATAGGTTTAAAAGAGCCTGCGTAAATTCTTCTAGGTTAGCTTGTGTGATTGTTGTAAAGACTGGCATGTTAAGAGCCTGTTAATCCTAATAGTTTTTATGTTTAATTCTAGAGATCTTTTAGTTGAGAAAGATCAAGTGGAGTAGACTTAAATTACGATTTCAATTTAAGTTAAACCACTTTAAAAACTGTGTCTTCAATTTTCTTCTATTATTTACCTCTTTACTGCTCTTATTGTTAATTTTCAAACTTTATCACTATCACATTTATTGGTTATCAATTTTCTGCATATCTCATCAAAAGAACAGTTAATTTTTGATACTGGTGTATACAATTCTCTAACGAGAAAAGGGCAAGATCTATTTATTTCTACAATCTTAATTTCTTTACTGGGACCATTGATTGGTATCAGAGCTTTGGCTCTTGATACACCTATTTTAAAATATAAATTTTAACTTTTTCTTATTGTCTGACTTTCCACCTATACACAAACCTCTTAGTTTCAATGGGGAACATTATACCTATTGGAAGCAGAAGATGAAAGATTTTGTTGAAGCAACAGATGTGGATATGTGGAAATTGGTAGAAGAGGGATATGAACCCCCTAAAACTTTGATTAATGTTGAAGTTGAATTTAAACCAAAATCTCTTTGGACTAAAAATGAAATGAAGAAGCATTTACTGGCTGTAAAGGTAAAGTGGATTATTTCAAACTCTTTGTCACCAAACGAATATGAAAGAATCTCGAATTGCTCTACTACTAAGAAAATTTGGAACACACTTGAAATAGCACATGTTGGAACTTCTCAAGTAAAAGCTTAAAGGTGCATGTATTAGTGTCTCAGTATGAAATGTTTAAAATGGAAGAAGGTGAGTTTATTAAAGATTTAATTCAAAGATTCACTGCTATCAGTAACCATTTGACTTGGCTTGGAAGAAAATTTGAGAATGCAGACTTGGTACATAAGATTTTGAGATCTCTGATTGAAGAATGGCAACCAAAGGTCACTGCCATCAAAGAATCTTTAAAGATGGGCATTCCTACGGTTCAAGAGTTATTTGGCAATTTAGAAGAGCATGAACATGAACTAAGAAGATATAAAAAGAATGGAGATGATAAAAAGAAGAAGACCTTTGCACTCAAGGTTGCTGAATCAGATAAAGGAGATTCAGAAACAGATGCAAACACACTGAATAAGGAAGATGTGGCTTTGCTAAGCAAGAAGTTGCAGAGAATCTTCAAAGAAAAGAAAAGCAAATAAAGGAGAAAAATTGTAGCACAAAGAAAGAACACTGGGAAGAATGAGCCAGGAAGTTTAGTTAGCACTGTTCTAACTTGCTTTAAATGTTAGAAACCTGGGCATATTAAGCCAGACTACCCAGTCTATTTAAAGAAACAACTAGAAAATAAGAGAAAGAAGAAAAAGCAAGTATCCAAGAAATCCAGCTTTGCTGTATGGGATGATGAAGAACTTGAAACAGCTAAGGAAGATGAATCTAGAGATGATGTATTACTGTGTCTCATGGCAAAATGCAATGATGATCATGAAACACTTAGAAACAATCCTTTTTTTACTTTTTCTGACTGTGATGATTCCTATAGTGAACCTGGAAATGATTTTAGTAATGATAGTGATGATAAAAACCTAAATGATATCTGTGTTAAATTGTATAATTCATTGATAGAAACCAGAAAATAGTTAACTGCAACTAAGAATCAGTAGAAAATTTTGAGTGAAAAGGTTAAATTTCTAGAAAAAGAAAACACCTAATTGACTGTTGAATCTGGAAAAAGCTGTGAGCAATGCAGTCAATTTAAATCTGAAGTTGAAGTATTAAAAAAGAAATTGCAGAATTTTTTTAACAGTAATAAAAGGTTGGAATATGTTTTGCAGAATCAAAAAATGTCTTACAATAGAGTTAGTCTTGGATTTAAATAGCAAACATATAGATGGAATCCTACAAAAATCACTTGTTTTTACTGTAATCACAAGGGACATCATATCAAGAATTGTGCTTTTAAAAATGGTACTTATATGTTAAGACTAAATGAAAAACTGGTATGGTTACCTAAATCTGTGATCCTTAGAAGATTTCCTATTTTGTATACTAACACTAATGGACCCAAAAGTCAGTGGATACCACCAATATTTCTATAAACTTTGTTTTACAGGGATGTAAGAGACAAGGAACAAATATATGATTTTTGGACAGTGGATGTTCAAGACATATGATCGGAAACAAAAATGAATTTATTTGTCTCACACCTATGAAAGATGGTAAGGTAACTTTTGGAGATAACTCTAAAGGAAAAGTCAAAGGTATAGGAAAAATTGGTAAGTTGTCAAAATGTTGTATTAATGATATTATATTTAGCTCAATTGATGAAAATCTGTGTGAAAAGTTTTCAAAACTGATGCAAAACAAATTTGAAATGTCAATGATGGGTGAATTGACATTTTTCCTTGGACTTCAAATTAAATAAACTGCCAAAGGTACATTTTTATATCAAACTAAATATACTGCTAAGTTATTAAAGAAGTTTCAGTTTGATAAATGCAAACCTATAGGAACTCCTATGAGTCCTTCTTTGAAATTAGACAATGATCCATATGGTAAAAATGTAGATCCTACCTTATCTAGAGGAATGATTGGTAGTCTGTTATACTTAACTATTAGTAGACCTGATATTATGCTTAGAGTGTGTTTGGCAAGTTTAAAAGCTAGCTTATAGCTTATAGCTTATAGCTTAAAGCTTATAAGCTTGTTTGACTGTTTGGTAAAAGAATTTTTTGAGTTTATAACTTATAGCTTATGATTTATCTTCAGACGCTACTATTATTAGCGTATGAGCTTTTAGCTTAAAGCTTTTTTCCGTTTCTTCCAATTTTGCTCTCCGAACGGCAGAAGCTTTCTTCATTGGAGCACGCACCAAGCTTCTTTGAGTTTGCTTATGGCCCAAGAAACACAAATGGGGCCTTTTTATAAAAATAAATATTCTTTTAATTATTTTTTAATTTTTAAAAGAATATTATTTTATATTAATAATTATAGAATAATAAAAATAAAAAATATAATAAAATTATAATATTATTTTTTAATTATAAGATATATAAATAAAATAAAAATAATTTATTTAATACAAATAAATAAAATCATAT
>JANHAO010027199.1:0-10896 GCA_026873985.1 Saraca asoca | reverse complement strand
GTTAAAGCTCTATCGAATGCTAAAAAATGTGAAGAAGAAAAAGAAAAAATGATTACATAGATCATAATCTCACAGCAAAATGGACGTTTAGCAAGCTTCAAGCGGGCCTACATTATTAAAATACGGTCTAATGGCTTACATGCTTGTACATACATACATTTTCTATTAAAGTAGGTGTTGGTGTTGTGGATATTTCTCAAACTGGACAAAAGAGGGTCAACCGAAACTTAGAGAATCGGGAGCCAAGATAAAAAGTCACGGCCTAATCTGAAATGAGATCGCTAGGGATCGTGTGGCAAATCGCATGACGCAAGCTCGCTGACCTTGATCAGTGGAGGCAGTAGCGAGCTCTCCTCTGTATCAAATGAAACAACTACCGTTTGACAGATGCAGCCTAAGTACTCTACAAACCCACAAAGCAGCCCCCAAAGTTCAATAATGATTTGTCCAGCATTTATTACTTGGCGTCTAACATTTAATAATCAGCATGGATGTAATCATAGTCTTACGTTAACAAATTGCAATCTGTAACCCTCCCAGCATGCATATAATGGGACGAGAAACCACAATAGAAAAAGAGAGAAAAGATAGAGAGAGAGAGAGAGAGAGAGAAAACCCGAAAAACTCTGCTGAGATACTCTTTTATGTATGTGTAACAAGAAAATAGTGGAAAATATAATACAATCACCGTGGACGTAGGGGTCATATGGACTTTGGCCGAACCACGATAAAATTTTCTCCTCCCCGATTTCTTTTCCTTGGCCTTTGAGTTTTCTTCTCACTTGTCATTTTTTAAGTAATCACACAACAGTTTGGTTCTCAGAACCTTCGGTTGATCGATTACCAAAATTGACTGTCAACATTTTGGCATGCCCGGTGGGACCAAACTACTCTTGCATCTTTCATTGGTCAAGCACGATGGCAAGGGAAGAGTAACCAGGAGTTCAGGTGCTGCAACCAACTGGCCAGGCGATTGTGAAGAACATCGACGAGATGTACTAGAAGAAGAATGCCCAGTCCTGGCGAGTGCCTCTACCGCCTTCCCGGAGGCCAATGGCATACGTGCCCTGCATCAGTGCCATGAAGCACTTGAAAGTATGGTGAAAAGAGTCACCGATGCAGTCGAGGTGTTAACCCAGATGTATACCCAAAAGGCCCGAGAACAAGGCGGCGTTCCCCCCGTTGTGGAAGCGACCCAACAGTCGTAGGCAGAGACTCCGGCACGAAGGTAGCAGCCAGCTGGGGAAGGAGCCTGGAGGGTTAGTTTAGACCATTCCTCTAGCTTACAACTTGAAACGGGGGGACAACAAGCCCGTAAATAAAAAGAAAACTAGCGAGCTGAGAGCTCACGCCATATCAAAGGCTTGAGAATGGGCCACGATAATGGCAGAACCCAGCGATCCGAAGGCCAAGACCAAATGATCAAAGAACTAATGCAGAGGGTACAAAAGTTAGAAAAATGCTCCTCAGCGAAAGATCAATCGAGCCGTTACGAGGAGAGGACTCCGCTATCTAAGGAAATTGAAATAGAACCTCTCTCCCACCACTTCAAAATCCTGACTGTCTCGCCGTATGACGAAAGAGGTGACCCTTATGATCATTTGGATACTTTTAACATCCAAATGGACCTTTAGACCGACAATCCCCTAATTAAATGCCGGGTCTTTCTGGCTACTCTCAGAGATGTGCCGCGGGCATGGTTCAAGAGTCTCCCAATTCATAGTATCAGTAGCTGGGAAGAATGTCAGAACAAATTTATCGACCAATACGGGGCTCTTAAGAAGCAAATTGCGCCATCTTGCCATCTGGAAATGATCTTCTAAAGAAAGGATGAGTCTTTGAAGGACTACATCACTAGATTCTGATGTGAGTTCAACAACGTAGAAAGTCCATCGATGATAGCACTTTGACGGTGATCTCGGCGGGCCTACGCAAGGATAGAAAACTATATGAGAGCATATACAAGTCCTTGGTAAAGAACTTAAGGGAGTTCTACAAGCGAGCTGCGAAAGAAATCCGGGGGGAAGAAATCTTCAGTTCAAAGGGATTTGGATGGAAGAACGAAGCAAGTAGCTCTGTTCCTGGCAGAGATGGAAAGAGAAGCAATCGTGGTAAAGGCGGGGTAGACCAGATCAATAATGTGGTCATTCAGTCTACAAAGAGAGCAAGGACAGGATGATCCGAGCCCTAAGGTCGCTATGACAACTACAGTATCCTATTGGACACTCCGGAGAGGATATATATGATGAAAAAACATAAGGAAAATTTCGAGCAACCCAGGCCCCTATTGACGCCCTTGAAGTATAGAGATCCTAACAGGTTCTGTGCCTATCACAACGATATAGGGCAAACCACCTTGGAATGCAAATATCTTAAGGATGCGATCAAGGACCTCATTCAGAGAGGCCGCCTGAAGAATTATGTGGTACGATCATCAAGCCAACGATCCCCACAGCGTACAACACGACCACCCCCTGACGTTGAACTAGGACAAACGGCCGTGGTAAGAACCATTTACACTATCGACGGAGGACTGCACATTGTAGGAGCCTCGTGCAGTTCGTGGGAGTGGTATGTACGAAATGCGAGCTACATCTTGTCTACAGGCAGTGAGTCTAACAGACTCGCCAAGAAAGCAAGAGTGACTCCTAAGTGCATTACTTTCATGGACAATGACGAACGGGGAGTCCAATCCCCTCATAATGATGCTATAGTCATCAGGGCCAAGGTCGGCAACGTCGAGGTGCGAAGAATTATGCTAGACACTGACAGTTCGGTCAATGTCATGTACAAAAAGTGTTTCGACCAGATGGAATTGACTTAGAGCAACCTCGAATCCTCACCTGATCCTCTTTTTGGTTTCACCGGTGACGTAGTATTTCCTATAGGGCGAGTCAGGCTTCCCATTACCTTAGGGGATAAGGATTGTCAATCGACCATTTTGATAGATTTCTTAATCGTGGATTGTCCCTCAGCTTATAATATAGTCCTAGTGCAACCAGTGATGAATGATTTGGACCTGGTCATGTCCACTAGGATGTTAATGGTCCGATTCTCAACCTTGAATGGGGTTGGATGTGTACGAGGTGAGCAATATGTGGCCCGACGATATTATGAGGATGCCATTAAGCTAGGAAAAAAAGGCAAAAGAGTGAACACAACTCCCCATGAAGAGTCCCGTGCCCTGAACTCAATTGAAATCGACCATGACCTCAACCCACGAGACTGGGAGATGGACAGAGAAATCAGACCAGTCGAAGAATTCAAGGAGGTCGGAATCAGCAAAGTGGATGATCAGACATATCTCAAGCTTAGGAAAAGCTTGCCCTCAATGTGAAAGGCTGATTGACAAATTTTCTTGGGGCCAATTTGGATGTCTTTGCTTGGAATCATGAGGACATGATAGGGATTGACCCCAAAGTTATGTTGCATAAATTGAATATCGACCTTCACCACCAATCGATCGGTAGAAAAGGAGACCTTTAACTATGGAACATTCCTACACATTGAAGGAAGAAGTGGACAAGTTGCTGGTGAACAAATTTATCCGGGAGGCCCGCTATCCTATCTGGGTAGCCAACCCTATCCTGGTAAGAAAGACGGATGGGAAATGGAGGACATGCATCTACTTCACAGACTTGAACAAAGCTTGCCTGAAGGATAGTTTTCCCTTACCAAGGATTGACCAACTCGTCAATGCAACCGCCGAATACCAACTCCTCAGCTTCATGGATGCATACTCCGGGTATAACCAAATACCCATGGAGCCATAGGATGAGGAGCACACCTTGTTCATCACGAATCGGGGGTTGTACTGCTATAAGGTGATGCCTTTCGGGCTTAAGAATGCTAGGGTAACCTATCAATGGCTGGTCAATGCGATGTTTAGAGACCAAATCGGGAAAACTATGGAAGTCTATGTGGATGATATGCTCGTAAAGTCCAGACAGGTCTTGGATCATGTAAGTGACCTAGATGAAATGTTTCAGATCCTATGAAAGTACCGGATGAAGTTAAATCCACTGAAATGTGTGTTTGGAGTAGCTTTGGGAAAGTTTCTTGGGTTCATGGTGAATGAAAGGGGCATAGAAGCAAATCCCGAGAAGATTAAAGCACTAATCGACATGAGGTTGCCGAGTGAAATTAAAGACATCTAGAGCTTAGCTGGCTGAGTCACGGCCCTCAGCAGGTTTATTTCCAAAGTAATGGATAGGTGCCTTCCCTTTTCTGAAGCCTTAAGGAAAGTAAGGCACTTCGAGTGGACAGAGGAATGCGAAGCCGCCTTCATACAACTGAAGGAATATCTAGGTCAGGCCCCATTCTTATCTAAACCACGGGAGGGTGACAAGCTGATCCTTTATTTGGGGTTGTCATAGCATACCATTAGCGTGGCCCTTGTCTGCGAAGAGAATGAAGCACAATTCCCAGTATACTAAGTGAGCAAAAGGCTGGTAAGTGCTAAGAAAAACTACACTCCCATGGAAAGATTAGTTTATGGCCTCGTTGTCGCGTCAAGGAAACTACGACCTTACTTCTAGGCCCATTCCATTGAGGTCCCAACTCGGTATCCATTGAGACAAACCCTCCAAAAGACAGACACTTCAGGTCGCTTGCTTAAGTAGGCAATCGAGTTCACCCAGTTTGACATCCACTATAAATGAAGGTCGATAATAAAGGGATAGGCCCTGGCTGATTTTGTTGCCGAATTCACTGGACCTGGGGCAAAAGAAACGAAAAACTCAAGAGGACTATGGTGGGAACTTTACACGGACGAGTCCTCTTGCAAGCACAAGGTAGGAGCAAGAATCTTACTAATTAGCCCAGAGGGGCATAAAATCCTCTGTGCCCTAAGGGTCGAATTCTAGACTACCAACAACGAGGCAGAATACGAGGTGCTCCTCCTAGGACTTCATCTTGTAAAAGAGGTGCGAGTTGAAAACCTGAAGATCTTCAGTGATTCTCAATTGGTCATTCACCACATAAAGGGGGAATACCAAGTAAAGGGACCAAAGATGGCTGTTTATCTGTGAAAGGCCCAAGAATTACTCCATGGATTTCAAAGGCTCGAGATCAACCAAGTCCCTCAAACTGAAAACACACACGCGGATGCATTGGCCATCTAGTTGTGGCAAAAGATATAGAATTTTTAGGGTGCGATAACCGTAGAAGTTCTTCCACTCCCCAGCATTGAGCAGAATAACACTATAATGTCAGTTTCTTTGGCACGTAGCTCATGGATGAACCCCATCCTGAACTACCTATAGCATGGCAAACTTCCTGAAGATAAGCTAGAAGCATGCGCGTACGATTTTAAGCTGCTAGGTACTACATCATAGATAATGTGCTTTACCGGAGGGGCCTCTCGACCCCACTTCTCTGATGCATCAACGATCCCAATTACGATCTCGTTTTGAAAGAGATATATGCTGGACATTGTAAAAACCATGTTGGAGGGCTGTCACTGGCTCAGAAGGCCCTCCAGTAGGGTTTCTTCTGGCCAACCATGAAATAGGATGCAATCGACCTTGTCAGGAGGTGCAACAAATGTCAGAGGTTCATTATGGTCCCCCGAGCTCCCCCAGCCTTCCTCCAACAGATGATCAGCCCTTGGCCTTTTGCAATATGGGGGATCAATCTGATAGGGCCCCTCCCTATGGGTCGAGAAAACTGTAAACATGCTATGGTAGCGGTGGATTACTTCACTAAATAGGCAGAGGTGAAAGTGTTAGCTCAGATTTCTTCTTAAATCGAGAAGTTTGTTTGGAACAACATTGTTTGTCGATTCGGTGTCCCTCAACAGATGTTGTTTGACAATGGGACTCAGTTCACAAACGAGCAGTTCGTCCTATTCTATGATAACCTTGGAATCCTGAAAAGCTTCTCATCTGTAAACCACCCTCAAACCAATGGGCAAGGGAAAGCAGTGAACAAAATCATCAAGCAAATCTTAAAGAAGAAGCTGGAAGCCATAAATGGAGCTTGGGTAGATGAACTGCCCAAAGTACTATGGGCTTACTGCACCATGGCTTGTAGCAACACGGGAAAAACCCCTTTCTCGATGGTCTACGGAACTAAGGCAATGGTGCCTGTAGAATTTGAAGCGACCTCGCACTGGAGAGCTACTTTTAACATGGAGGAAAATAACCAATTACTTGCTGTAAGTCTTGATCTCATTGAAGAAAAAAGAGACGACGCATGTCTGAGAATCATGACCTACCAGCAAAGGGTTGCGCGATACTTCAATCAAAAAGTACAAGCTTAGAGCTTCAAACCAGGTGACCTTGTCCTGTACCTCATCCAGCCAGCAGGCCGTGATCCCAAAGAAGGAACGCTGGGATTGAATTGGGAAGGACCATATATTATAAAAGAAAGACTAAAGACCGGAGGATACCACCTTGCAAACATCGAAGGGGCATAGTTCCCCCAAGCTTGGAATGCCGAACATCTTTGGCCCTATTATCAATAAAGCAAATTTGACTCTGTTAAAAGTGTAACTATCTATTGAAGTTTTGAATCAAATTATATCCCTGTTAGATTCTTTCCACAAATGTTTGTCGTTATTTATATTCAAGGAATAATATCTATGTCTCGAGAAGACAGATCACCTTGCGGCGTCACACATATATATAAAAAAAAAAGGAGGAAGAAGAAGAAGGGGGCAAAGAAGATCTTTTGCAGAATTAAAAAGTCATGACAAAATGTCTTAGTTATGAATTTAGGAAACACAAAAACAAGGAAAATAAAATTATCAAGATGCTACACTGAAAAAGCCTCTGTGTTAGGAGGACCTGGGTGTCTGTGGGGCTTGGGAGGATCGTGGGTGGATTTTCTGCGATTTGATCTTCGGGCCTCTTTACGGTTGACTCCTCCATAAGCGAAGTAATTTCAACCTGTGTTACATCTTCATTAGGAGAACCATCTGTGACCTCAACGCTTGGAGAAGTAGCTGTCTTAGCACCTTCAACGAAACCTTAGATGATGTCCACAATCTCCCTACCAAAGAAAGTGAAATTGAGTTTTGGGCAATTTAGCCACAGGGTATACATGAAGCTGTTGGTAGTGTGAGTAACCACGACCTCTTGAGCTTGCTCGACCATAGCAGTGGTTTCCTCTTTCACCTTGGTGGCCTCCACTTCAGTGTACGCAGCCCTCTCTTCAGCTTGCTTGGAGACCTCTTCAGCCTGCTTAGTTGCCTTCTCAACCTGTTCCACTTTCTCCATGACACGACTTGCCCTCTCTTGGGTGGCTTTGAGCCGCCTTTGGAAACTCTCGACCCTCTGAGTCAGAGAGAATATGTCTTCCCTACTCTTCTGAAGCTCGTCATGGGCTCCGTGCAGCTCTGATGCAAAATTGGCTACCTCACATGCAAAAGACTCTTCAACCCTTTTCACAGTGGCATTGGCTCCTTGAAGTTGGATTTTGGCATTTTCCAACTACCCCTTTAGTTTTGTCACCTCCTTGGTAGCCATAGCAAGGCTAGCCTCGAGCTGGTGCTTCTCCTCTTCCCAGCTCAGACACTCGTTCCACTACTTGATAGCCTCTAAGGCCCCCTAAAGAAAACAATAAAAAGGTCAGAATGCAAGCAAGAACCAAAAGAACGAGAAAAGAATGGTACTAACCAATAAGCAGTGGTTGGCCAAGACCTCCATCAGGATGCTGCCTCGAATCCCATCGTCCTCCAAGGATGTAGCATTGGCTCCCAAAATTTAGCCCACATTGTCATGAATAATATGGTAAAGGGCCAGGGACTTGGCCCCCAATGTTTCTGTCAAACGTCTTGGAGCATCCTTGAGCTGTGCTGCCAGATTAGTAGTGAGCTCCTTTCCCTTATCAACCCTCCACCTCTTTGAAGAAGGTTTAGCGGGAGTCTCACCTCTTCGCCATGGAGATCTCACCATCTCTTCCTCAGTCACTTCATGCTCTGAAGCAGGGCGGGGAAGAGCAAGGCCTCCTCCGCTATTGACAGACCAAAAGGGGGGATAGGCTGAGTCAGTGTAGGAATAGTCACAGAAGAAGGAAGTAAACCTGCCTGAGTAGGCTTCGAAGCGGCCGTGGAAGAGGTAGGACGTTTAGTATGAGCGAAAATAGAGGACATGACCTGTTTAGATCTCGGAGGAGGCTCAACAAGGTTTATGCGACCTATGGCAGCCTATTCACTGAAGTTAGCTGGGGAAATTTCTCTTGACCTGTGAACCCCGATATCGTGTGAGCTATCAATAAGTTTAGTACCTAGAGTGGGAGAAAGCCTGTAAGCTTGGAGGAGCTCCTCGTTGAACCTTGAAGTGTTAGAAGAGTCGTTAGAAATCGAAAGTTGATCCATAACCTTGATCTCTACCACACTCAGCTCCGATCTTTCCTTCCGAACTCCATCTGCAGGAAGCATAGCAAAATGTTAGGCCCGTATTAAAATAGAAACAATAAAGGGCTGATATCCTCTCTAGCTCGCTCACTCAGATTCCACACAAATGAAAGATACTGAAGACAATGCAACGACGGGCAAGACACATAGAAGCAACGAGTCTTATATGGACCCGCGTTGGACTTCCCTCGAGTGTCCCCTTAAGGCAATGCTTTTTAATACTTTGAAGGGCGAGGTAAAAGATAATAATAACCCTCCTACCTCCTAGCGCCCTTAATACTATAGAGAAAATAGAGAACCTTTGCACTAGGAGGACAGAGACCGTTCTGGAGATGAATTAATGCAAGGGAGGTTAGGGAATAATATGCGTTAGGGGTCAATTGGGCCGGCACAAGTCCCAGCTCATTCAAGAAATCAATTATGTACAGAGGGATTGGGAAATAGAAGCCCATGTTAAGGTGATGGATGCTAATAGCTGTAAACCTCTCAAAAGGGAATGCGACATGATCACTACGAGATGGAACCATCACACGGTAGCCTCTCAGGAAAAAATATGCCTCCGCAATTACCCCTATTTCTTTGGGCTTGATACTGGAGGGAAAATGTTTGAAAGGAAAGGTAGCTTTGGATCCCTCCAGCCTAGCACGAGCCACAAATCCACTGGCGGCCTCACCACTTTGGGATACCACATCCCCAGTGGCACAAGGCATCCCGTCGCTCCCCTCAGACTCAGTGTCCTTGCTGACTATTAAGTGGTGGCGGCGTCTATGGGGCTGAGACATCTACAGGGGGAGGAAGAAAAATAATTAGGCTATAAGACAAAACAAGCCACTATTCTAAAAATAATTTAACCTAAGAGGGGAATGGCTACTGCACTGGACCACCCAGATCCATGGAGTATAAATAAGGGCCCCATATGCTATGCTAGAAGCACTCAAAAAACTAAGAAATTCCACCACCACCTAAGGCCCTAACTGCTAACCAGTAGAACAAATAAAGCACGCTCTCACCTAGATTCCCCGTCAACAACAAACACGCCCACAAAGATTTCAGAAATGAAAAACACAATATGCTATAACAAAAATAGAAACTCACCTGGTTGAATCAAGAAGCTGTTTGTAAAGTGATGAAACTTGGAAAATCGGCAACCAAGGACCCAACTTGATGAAACCTGAGAGTGGAAATAAGGCAAGGACTGGAGAAGAGGTGGTGAATAATCCCTCGAATAGAGAAAAAGCAGAAGGGTGTACATTTTTTACAAACAAAGAAAAAGGGGGGGAACTCTCCCGACTTTATTTTGAAAAATCCAACTGTCAAATTCAAAAACCCCTCAACTGACCCACGATCTAACGGACCAGCGTATACCAGCATTAAAAGACAAATCGTGTACATTGAATGTAATAATCATTGCATCGGCCGCAGAATCAAAGAGATGCGCATGAAATAAAATGCTTCAAACCCCCCATCAACGGTAAATGAAAAAAGTGAACTACACATATTGTCTCCACACAATCCATTACTCGCGGCCATCCCACGATCTCAAACCAGCACAAAAACAACTCACAGCTCTCTCCAAATCTAGCTCGGGCACACCTAGTGCTAAAAGCACTAAGCCTCAAAAGCCCCAAATCCAACTCGGGCACACTTGGTGCTAAAAGACTAAGCCTCCAGAGCTCCAAATCTAGCTCGGGCACACCTGGTGCTAAAAGTAATAAGCCTTTAAAGCTCCAAATCCAGCTTAGGCACACTTGGTGCTAAAAGTACTAAGCCTCTAGAGCTCCAAATCTAGCTCGAGCAGATCTGATGCTAAATGCACTAAGCCTCCAGGGCACATGTTGTCTTCAGATCGAACATACTTGATCGCACTATTGAAATAGCAAACTATCCTCACTTTGCCACATCGAAAGCGCGTGGAATTGTTCATAAAATCACTGAAATCAATGTACAACTAACACGACTGATTAGTTAGCATCGCTATTCACCTAAAATCCTCACACAAGGCACACAATCCATTATTGAGCAAGTCATGCCATGAACAGAAGTCGCATCTCTTGGAAGCAAGTCGATAACTCCCAACTCGCAAAGCGAACTACGAGTTGGGGGGGGTAACGTTATGGATATTCCTCAGACTAGGCAAAAGAGGATCAATCGAAACCTAGAGAATGGGGAGCCAAGATAAAAAAGCACGGCCTAATCCAAAATAAGGTCGCTAGGGACCATATGGTAGATTGCACAACTCAAGCTCGTAGACCTTGATTAGTGGAGGTAGCAACGAGCTCTCCTTTGTATCAAATGAAACGGTTACTATCTAATAGATGCAGCCTAAGTATTCTACAAACCCGCAAAGCACCCCCAAAGTCTGACAATGATTTACCCAGCATTTATTACTTGGCATCTAGCATTTAATAAGCAGCACGGATGTAATCATAGCCTTACGTTAACAAATTACAAGCTGTAACCCTCCCAGCATGCATATAATGGGACGGGAAACCACAATAGAAAAAGAGAGAAAAAGAGAGACAGAGAGAGAAAAAAAA
>JANHAO010027198.1:0-10924 GCA_026873985.1 Saraca asoca | reverse complement strand
GGATCGAGACTCAAATGGGATTTGAGTGCTCGGATTCATTTGATGTCGAACAATTCACGAGGTTGAGAAACTATGATTAGTTATAAAGGTTGACTGTCATCCATACCTCTGACTGATTGGCTATAGGTAATGAAGGGATTGTATCATTCATGGTGTACATGGTGATGTACACTAAGATCAGCCACAGACAGGCTTGTCACCGTTGTTGACTCCTGCCAAAAATTAGGTAGCTATAATGGCTTGCTAGAGTCTGCTTATAGCTTAAGATCCATATGTGATTAATTTGGAGAAATTGATCACAAAATTAATTAGATTAATTTGATATGCCTTCAATTGGTTTGAAGGGCATCTTGGACTTTTGCCAACATTTTGGGAGCCTATTGGGTCACACGTAAAATAGAATAAATGAGGAATGACCAAAATGTGGATATTGGATATCCAGGGACCAAATTGAAAAGGATAGATATCAGTGGGACTGAAAAGTAGTTTTCAAAAATCACAAGGATCCGATTGCAATTTGTGAAATTGCTGGGGCCGGTTTGCAATTTGGAGAAATTGCATTGAGCAAAACAATGTCATTTTACGAAGGATATTTGCCACCCCGGGTTGCATTTTCGAAATGCACGGCTCCACAAAATCATTTCATCTTGCTCCTTTGGCGTCTTCTCAGCTTCCTCCGCTAGGGCTCGCCAACAAATGGTCCTCCTTAGCTTGTGAAGCCTCCAGCTAGCACTGGTGTATGATCTTCCTCTTCTCCGGCGTGGATGACGTTAGGGCCGATGCATTTGAGTCGGAAACAGCGGTGGCATTTCATTTTCCTTCTCCGCTGTGTTCTGGACCAAAGGTTGTTCTTCTTTCACTTCTAATGTGTGGTTGAAGCTCAATACTAGCTAGATCTTGGGTTGAATGTCTGGTTGTTTGCAAGAAAATTTTTTAAAATTCTTGACCATTTTACCCCTGGCACGGCCGAACATTCTTTCACGACTATCATGGAAAGGATGCCTCACATTACTAGCCTTAGTAACATGCTTAATTTTCTTTTATCTTTCCTTAAGTTTTTTCTCAACTTTTTTCTTTCTTCTTTCTTTTCACTCTTATCATCTTTTTCTTCACTTATGTTCTTTTTGTTTCTCTCCTTTTTCAATTGCTCTTCAAAGACTTGTTTTGAGGTTAGAGGTACAAGAGTAATCGATTTGTTATCTTTAACAAATCTATACCTATTAAGGAAGCCATAATAAGTCACATGTCTACCATATTGTCATGGCCTTCCTAACAACAAGTGAACTGCTTGTATAGGGACAACATCACAAAGAACCTCATCTTGATACCTCCATATTGAGAATTCCACTAGCACTTGCCTTGTCACCTCTACCTCTCCACTATCATTTAACTATTGCAATTTGCAAAGAGTGGGATGGTTCAACGTAAGCAAATCCAATTTCTACACCAAAACCATGCTAGCCACATTTGAACAACTTCCACCATTTATGGTAAGATTGCAAACTTTTCCCATCACATGACACCTTGTACGGATGATGTTCTCTCTTTACTCTTCATTCCCTACTTTGGCTTGAATATTTAAAGACTCTTCTCACCCCCACAAAGCTTCTCCTTCAACCATATGTTCTACTCCCTCTTTACTCTCTTTTCCACTAGAATTGGATCTTTCTCATGCTCATTAGTGGATTCTATCTCACCATTACCCTTCAACAACATGACTCTTTTGTTTGGGCATTCATAGGTATAATGATCGTGGCCTAAGAACTTGAAGCATTTGATGTTTCCTTACTTTTGAGGTGATTCTATCTTGCCTTTACCTTTGGAGTCTTTTCCTTTGGCCTTGGAAAATTTTTTTGCTATAGGCCTCTTGGAATATTTATCATCTTTTTGCTCATGCTTCTTCTCCCAATTAGGGTTCCATAAAGAGTTAGATTGATGTCCATACTTGGAAGAACTCCTCCTCTCATTTAGGAATCCTCTATTTTCAACTCTTGTAAGCCTCTCTCTAACCTTATTAAGTTTCATGTTTACCCTTTCAAATTGTTGTTGCATAACCTGTAAGGAGAACATGATTTCATTGGTTTGAAAACTACTACCATCTGTCATCTTTAAGGAATAAAAATCTGCAAAACAAATGTTTGAAAATAGGCACCTCACCAAAATACTTCCCTTATTTGTGTTTGAGACACTCCCACTTGTGTTTGCACTCAAAGTTAGGCTTTTACCCTCTAATGAGCTCACAAACACTCTTGCCTTTTTCCACTCTTCTCTTCCCTCTTTGTGGTTCTGGAAGAACTAAAGGGACAAGATCTTTGAATTTTCACAAATGTAGCAGCCTTCCTCATATAACACTCCAATAATTTTAAAGTGGCATGAACCAACAAATACAAGAAGTAAAGAATTAACAAGGCAAACAAAGGAAATGGACAACACAATAACAACAAATTTTCAACTAAGACAACAACAAAAGAAGAAAATTGTAGAAAAAAAATCAAATGGTCAAGAAAAATGGACTTTTTAAGCTATGCAAATGATTATGCATCTAAATAAACACATTCAAACTAAATATAATGGAAATTGACTTAGCAAGACACCAATTTCTTTGGATTGAATGGAACTTAAAACCTGTAGAATTCTTTTTTTCTTTTTTAGTTTTTCCAAAGATTCAAGACAACATTTGTTTTCTTTTTCTTCTACTTCTTTCTTTTGTTCTTTCACACTTTGTTTCTTTTCAAATTTTGTTTCTTTCACACCTTGTTTTCTTTTCACTTTTCTCTTGTTACAATTTGTTTTGCTCTTTTTTTTTTTTTTTTTACAAATGTTTCCTTGTTTTCTTTGTGTTTCTTTTCACATAACACTTGCTGTCTAGAAAATTTTAGCACTTAGTTCTCATTACTTAAAGCAACCAACATCAACCAAAATTAATCACAATTGACATAAATCAATTTCCAATTATATGTACTCAATAGGAAGATATTTTTGGCATTAAACACAACCAAAAACAAAATTCGATAGCAACAAAAAACTTAGGGGATTGCAGCAAAAATTTCAGCCAATTATAGGGGAAATCAGACAGTAACTAAACCAAAATAGGGGACTGCAATTTGATGATGAAAACTGATGAAAATGTTGATCAAAATAGAACCAAATAGCACCAAATTGAAGTGCATTTTAGTGCCAAACCAAGGGACACACAAAAGCAAAGCAAAGGAAACTTAAATCAAATCACAAATAGTTGATGTGCAACAAATTAGGATGCAAATATTATGTAGAATTTCAGCAAAATTTCCACCCAAACAGTAGCAATTTCAACAAAGGAAAAAACCCAAAATGAGTAGAAAAATTTAAACCACACAAACTTGTGATCAAACACTTGGTGGACAGTGCAAGATAATTTTTTTTTTTTTTTACAGAATTATAGTGTAATCATGCCCAAATAGTAAGCAATTTTCCAACAGAAAATTAGATAGCAACATAAGCAGAAGCAATGCAACAAAATGAAGCAAAATTGGACACAAATTAGCAAGCAAATTTAGATAGTAATGGACACAAAAAGGGCAAAAAAATAGCAAGAAAATGTACAAGAAAAATATAAAGGATTCAAATGAAGGAATTGAAATTAAACTTGAAATTTGGAGTGTCGAAGCTCTGATACCAAACTGATGTGATCTCCCATTGAGATACTCATGGATCCTTAAAAATTCAACTATAAAGATGAAAACAAAAAGAAGGATATTCATGCCATACTCTTAAAAAAAGAGAAGGGTAGTGATAAGTGATAGATTTGAAGCCATAAAGGGGAAAACTCTTTGATAAATTTTATGTTCATGAAGAACCTTCAAAGAGGAAGCTGTCGAAACACTCTTTAATTTCCTAAAATGAGTAATTTAAATTCCAAGGGAAACAAGCCTTCCCTAATAGCTATCACTAAACCATAATGGGTTTAACTAACAAGGCAATAAACCTAACAAAAATACTAAACAAGTCAACCAAAATAAAAAGCCAAAGCTATTATAAAAAGTCCAAGCACAAAACCAGTCCTCTACAGAGTAAAAAATGTTGGATTCACTTCAGCCTCTATTTTAACCTTCAAAATTGCATAGTTTCACTAAAGCTTGAAATCATTAAGCTAGATCTTAGGGAACTCTTTGGTTTGACCTCATTTGACCCTTTGATGCTTCGGTTATGGTCCAATCATTGTGACAAGGTCAATCTAGATGGAAAACAGTGGGGTGAGTTCACAATAATTTTTTAGAGTCTAAATGGCAAAGTTGGGCTTTAGCCTTAACATTGAAGTTATATATCTTTCTCTTAGCTTTCCAACCATATAAAGATCCATCTGATCTTACATCTAGAGCTCAAGCTATAGTCTAAAACCTGAAATAGTGTCAAAAATCTAATATTAAGCACTTGTTATGTACAAAATTGGCCTCACAAGGACGAGTCCTCGAGTAGGGCAGAGATCAAGTCCCTCGCTTCGACGAGAAACCTACAATGACCTCCGCTTCGCCCATCAGAAAGCGACAACAGTAGAGCGCTCCTAACTCCATCCTTGCCTCGCTCATCGCAATACAACGATGTTGTAAGGAGATTCCAGTACATCCCACGAGGTAACCCCCTCGCGACGGACGATCCAACGAAGAAATTACAAGACCAGATCGCGAAGTAATCAACCACTCCGCTCAAGCTCACCTCCTCCCTACCGCGACGCCCAGCTCACTACAATAGAGCCTGGGACGCCTTCAAGTCATAAATCTCCAACCCTAGATGTCGAGCAGTAGACGCAAGTCCACCGCCAGCCTAGGGGGACCGCCCAGCAGCCTACTTCCTGCAATGGCTGGATTGTAGCCCTCTTTTCTATCTTTTCTCATTTATTATTTAATGTAACACCGCTGTAGCTGATAATTAATGCATGTAACCCCTCATTCCTCTATAAAGAGGATTACATTGTTAAGGGAAGGGGGAGGGAACAATCTTATAAGTAGAAACTTTGCAAATTACTTTACATCAATAAAATCACCGCCGTGGACGTAGGGTCCGGTGCCGCTCAGATTTGGCTGAACCACGTTAAAGTTGGTTGTCTTCTTCCTCCTTCATTCTCTTAATCCTTGACCCTCTGTGCTTCAGGAATAGTATTGGATCCTAGAACTCCTCTCCCCTTGGCCAGATTTTAGGACCTTTCATATAAACCAAAATTTGACGTCAACATTTTGGCATCGTCTGTGGGGATCCATCTGCTTTTTGAAGTTTCTACCACAAACCAATCATGGCCAGAGGAAGAATGACTCGAAGCTCTATGGTTCCGGTCTCTCAACAACACACCACTGCACTTGAAACTCAAGAGGTGCAAATGCCCGATCAATCCCGATCGACGCTTGAGAATACAGTCAAAGAACTGGCTGAGACTATCAAGGTGCTTACTCAGGCACAAGCACAACATGCCCAAAGACAAGAAGAAGTCATAGCTCAACTCCAACAGCTTTGTGAAGGAGCTCAAAGAGAAGTTCGTAACAATCATGATAGCCGACGATTGGGGAGCTCGTAGCAAGCAGAAAGCTCTGTCCCTCATCATGAAGAACAATGACCAGCGATGGAAGAAGTCCTCCAAAGGCTGAAACAGCTAGAGGAGCACCCTCGACATCAAAACAGTAGGCCTCGCTATGAGGAGACCTCGTCATTTTCCATGGAAATTGAGAAGCAACCTCTCCCGCAGAAGATCAAGGTGCCTACCATCCCGCTGTATGATGGGGATAGCAACCCGAGCGATCACCTGGACGCATTCAATACTCAAATGGACCTCCAAATGATCAACCCCCTAGTGAAATACCGTGTCTTCCCTGCCACGCTAGGGGCGATACCTCATGCTTTGCTCAGGCGCCTCCCCTCGCGCGGCATCAGCAGCTGGGAGGAGTGTCAAAGGAAGTTTGTCAACCAATATCGGGCGCTGAAGAAGCAACTCGCACCCCCTTGCCACCTCGTAATTATTTTCCAGCACAAGGATGAGTAGCTCAAAGATTATCTAGCCCGATTTAGGCATGAGGCCAACTCCGCGAAAAATCCTTCAGAGGAAAGTGTTCTAACGGCCATCTCAGCGGGACTTCGTAAAGACGGCAAGCTGTACAAAAGCCTCTACAAATCTCCCACTTGAGATCTTGCTGAATTTTATGATCGGGTGACTAAGCAGATAAGATGGGATGAAACCTTTGGAATGGAGGAACCCAAGCATAAAGAGGGCCACAGTGGTCCCTCCGTGAGTAGAAAGAAGGGTAGCAAGAGTTACGACAACCCCACTCCTCATCTCGCAAAGAAAGCAAAACCTCAGTGACCCGTGAGCTATAGCATCCTGTCAGATACGCAGGACAATATCTTAGTCATAGAAAGGCATAACGAGGATTTTGGAAGGCCCAAGCCAATGAGGATACCCGCCAAGTCTAGGGACTAGAGTAGATTTTGTGCTTACCACAATGAGACTGGACACACCACCTAAGAGTGCCATACTCTGAAAAATGCCATTGAAGGCCTCATTAGAAGGGGTTGACTACAGGATTACGTGGCAGGGCCGTCCGGACAGCGTGCTCAACAGACTCAGCAAGTTATCACCCGAGAGCCTGAGCCCTCCATCCGGACCATATTTTGATCCTGTAAACGCTCGATTGTGCTAGTCGCTATATGCTAAATGAATGAAAGAAGCCGTTTAGCTAAATGATATTTAGACAAAGGAGTTTTCACTTCACCATTATAAATTGCTATAGTATCCGCTACAACGAATGGTTTTTACCTTGCTATAGCAATCATATTCGCCACAACGAAAGGTTTTCACCTCGCTACAACACAACCTCTACAAACATACTCGCTACAGCGAATGATTTTCACCTCGCTGCAGCAACCATATCTGCTACAGCGAAAGGTCCTCACCTTGCTACATCATCGCCCCTCAAACTTATCTCAAGCAAATAACTTTCACCTAACAAAAAATAAAATAAAATCGAGGGTGAGATAGCCCTTGAGCCTACCTTGCAACACTCGAGGGTGAGATGGCCCTTGAGCCTACCTCGATGCTTCAAAAATAAAAATAATACAGCAAATGATTCTTACCTTGTTACAATGAAACATACAATAAAACACGATTGTCTCATGTAAATGGTGCTCACCTTGCCATGACAAAAAGCTCAGCGGATGATTTTTACCTTGCCATTGTTGAAATGAAATCATCATAACTACCCACAGCTCTCATGCGGGCAAATTTTTTACAACTTTCATTCGATTAAGTTCTCATAATTTTTATATGGATGTGCTCTTTAGATCTCAAACCAGATCTCTTAAGAGCAGCTCACTCGCAACCTCTTTCTCACACTAAGTCGAGCAGTCAGAAAAATGAAAGCATAGCCGATTGGCCGAAAGGAGAAATTCTCATTAAGATATCATAAGTTTACATACAATAATGCATAAAGCATTCATGATAGTATCTAAAAAGGAGAAGAACTCATCCCACCTAAAGGCCTCAATAAGCGAGGCGACAGTACATCAGGGGAAAAAGCTTGAAAGCCTAGCTCTACAATTCCACCAAAAAGAAAAGCTAGCTACCAGTCGTCAGGCTCACAGAAGAGCAGAAGCCCCAGAGTTCCTCTTGCATATTCCTCTGACACGTCCTCCTAAGCCACACACAGCAATTCAAAAAGTCATGGAAGCTGGTTGGCCAGGTAGCAGCGCCACAAGCAACAGCCGGAGAAGGTGGCCAGAAGACACCATGAGAAGCTCGTAGGATCCCGCTAGGAAGATCCAGCATCGAAGCCACGTGCAACGGGCTATCCACGTCCCCCGCCACCCTGCAACAGGCCATCCACATTTTACCAAGCTTCGTCGGAAGCTAAGACACCAAAGCATCGGGGCCTCTTCAGTCTCCTCCATTAAGTTTTTCTACGATGAAAGAAAGAAGGCCCCAAGTTATAAATAGACTCGCTCAACCTTTTGAAGAATCCAAAAAGAATCTGATTTGATTTTCATCCAAGGGTCTAGAATGAGCGACAATGCCATGCCAACGGCCAAAATGGCAAATAGGAGGAAGCATGACCTAAAGCAGAATGAAAAGACATCTGACATGACATTTTGATCAAAGAAGGACACTGGTTGGGGATACGAATCAAGCCTCAGAAATATGCAACTCCCGGTCCGTAAAGCAAACCAAGAGTTGGGGGGCTTATGTTGTGTACAAAATTGGCCTCGCAAGGATGAGTCCCTGAGTGCGGCAGAGATCAAGTCCCTCACTTCGACGAGAAGCTTATGATGAGCTCCGCTTCGCCCATCAGAAAGTGACAATAGCAGAGCGCTTCTAACTCCATCCCTGCCTCGCTCATCGTAATACAACGATGCTGCAAGGAGATTCCAGTATATCCCATGAGGTAACCCCCTCGCAACGAACGGTCCAACGAAGAAATTACAAGATCAGATCACAAAGTAATTAACCACTCTGCTCAAGCTCACCTCCTCCCTATCGCGATGCCCAGCTCGCTACAGTAGAGCCTGTGATGCCTTCAAGTCATAAATCTCCAACCCTAGATGTTGAGTAGTAGACGCAAGTCCACCGCCAACCTAGGGGGACCGCCTAGCAGCCTACTTCATGCAATGGCCAGATTGTAGCCCTCTTTTCTATCTTTTCTCATTTATTATTTGATGTAACACCACTGTAGCTGATAATTAATGCATGTAACCCCTCCTTCCTCTATAAAGAGGATTACATTATTGAGGGGAGGGGGAGGGAACAATCTTGTAAGCAGAAACTCTGCAAATTACTTTATATCAATAAAATCTCCACCATGGATATAGGATCCGGTGCCACCCAGATTTGGCTAAACCACGTTAAAGTTGGTTGTCTTCTTCCTCCTTCATTCTCTTAATCCTCTGCCCTTTGTGCTTCAAGAATAGTATTGGATCCTAGAACTCCTCTCCCCTTGGCCAAATTTTGGGACCCTTCATACGAACCAAAATTCGACATCAATAGCAATTAATTCAATTAAACTCCAAATCATGACCAAATCATAAAATAAGGCCAGTTCTTTAAATTAAACTCAATTAACATTCTAAGAAGTAGAGTATTAGAGGAAATAAATATGAAAAAAAAAATTTACTCATTAATCCCTTAAGTGATTCCTTGAATTTCCATCACGACTGCTGTGTGTTGAAGAAGTTGCGAGAGAAAGACCAACAATGTCTATTGTAGTTTCAATGCTTAATAGTGTGATTGTGGATCTTCCTCCTCCAAGACAACCTGTATTTGCCTAAAGGTAAAATTTGATCAATTTAGAGTCCATCCATGAAGGCTATTGATTATATTCAAATGCCAATCTCATAGTTACAAACCTTAAAGGCAGGTCATTATGAGGGCACAATTTCAATATTTAAGTAGTTAGATTAGATTTGCTAATGATCTTGATTAGATTTTTATAATGATAATATGTATTTCTATCATTACAAAACTATCTTAGGGATAAAAACATGGTAAAGAAAAGTCAAATAGCATTTTTTTCTAAATAAGTTGCCTTGCAACTTATTTAGAAAAAATGCTATTTGAGTGTGATAAGATTTACAACTTCATCAATAAAATTTTTCACATGCAAATTTTTATAATTTCTTGGCATACTCTACTATTATTATATCACATTCATGTTTAGAATCTTAATCTTTATAGGGATCTCCAAGTTTCCTTACTATTGCCAAATGAAAAAAAAAATTGAATGGTGATAATTCTACAGCTAAATGCAATGTAAGAGGGTGTGAAAGTGGATGTGAAAGAGTTTTTTTTTTTTTTGAATTGCTATATTTTTAATGATGAACATTCAAATCAATAATTTACTCTTTTGTCTTCCATCCTTAGTGTTACTTTTCTATGCAGTTTACCTGCTTAAAGTAATGGATTAGTTCACATTCATAATTAGACATATCCTAAGAAACCATGAAATTTGAATTTGTCAAAAAGAAAAAAGGTTATTGCCCCATCTAAAATAGTGGGTCAACTAGCCAAATTATTTTTCTCTTATCATATTTCACATATTTCTAAATCCTCAATTCTGCCACCAAGAATTACTCATCTCTTATGGTAATCAATATTCATACCAAATTTTCATCTGTTTTTGTTATATGTTTCTACTTCCTTCCATTTCTAGTATGTGCCTTAGACATTGGCTACATGATATTTATAACCATGGAAGGTTTTGCATTAAAAAAGAATGCAACCACTACTATGATTTAGTATCATTGGCTTTATCAAACTAAGTCAATTTTAAAACGTCATCTCTAGAGTAATGTATTTTCCAAATTATGACCACATATGTTTAAAATTAGTCTTCAACCTAAGATTCTTTTTTCAAAATAAAATTCTTTATATAGTTAAATTAATTACAATTAATCTTGTCCAAGTGAGAGAATTGTGAAACCTAATGTGTCTAATTGTTTAGATTAATTAGTTTCGATGATGAAGTATTTAATTGTTTTACTTGTTGCAAAACTTTAACAGAATGGTTTCTATTCTTTTTAGTTAAATCTCTTACTAGTTTAAGTTTATTGTAACATTGACTTAATTCTTTAAACCAATTTCTCCTTGATACTTAGATAATGACAGTATCAGACAAGGCTCAGCTAATGATTCCTTAATAAAGGTGAAATTGTTAGCCTTAAGTCTAGTTATACATTAACTACTTTTGGTTTCTATGATGAAGCTTGCAATTTTTTATAGTTAAGTCTAATACATGTTTATGACTGCTTTTTGCTTATTAATTATGTTTAGACTAATTTTTCCTAATAATTTTCATTACACTAGAAATATTGGAAGTATTGTACCATGTTCTTGTTAGTCTGGATGGGTGCCCTAGACCAATTTGATTGAGTTCTAGCGCATCCTGGACTATACATTCTGTGTATTTGGATATAA